>LPNX010010396.1:2257-66197 GCA_001517045.1 Pseudotsuga menziesii | reverse complement strand
GGGGGGGGGGGGGTCCTGATTGAAACCAGTAATGGTTTTCGGTCATGGTTGGATGGAACGTGGTAGTTCCCAAGTTATTCAGTTATCTGAAACAGAGGTCTGAACTATCTATGTACTTGTAAATATTGTTTGTTTGAGTGTGCAGGGTTTCCATTCATTGAAATAGATTCAACTTGCAGGTATTAGGTCTTTTGATTTTTCCCTATGTTTTATACAAGTTTCCTTAATAAATGAAGGGTTTATATTCTGAAAGAATGAATAGAATCTATTTTTTGCAACTAGGATGATTGTGTACATAAACTTAAAAGCAGTTAGGCTTGTTTCAGTTTGCATGTTCCTATAAACCCTAGTTATAAATATTTTTTTATAGGAGATTATAGATCATATTTCATATTAATTAAAATTTCATATATGCTTCTATCAGTTTTCTAAGCCACGGGAAATTATATGATCCTTATTATCTCTTCATTTCTCTTCTAGCTTTATTATTGCAAAATCCATTATGCTCTAATGATGTATTCTTTCTACTGGAATCTAGAGTATTTAGGTTATCTAGATTTTTGATTATCGACAAACTTATATAAAAAATTAAAATAGAGATTTTAGTTATTTAAAATCCTAATATACATTTTCCTCTACTGGTAGAGTTCATATTGCCAGCAAGCTTGTTTATATTACAACCATCGAAACTATTACCTATAGCCATAGCATAAATTATATGCATAAAAATATAAATTAAATATCATTGGTGAAACTTAAAACATTATCAAAAAAACAAGATAAACTAAGTTAACATAATTAATGTTAGAAAATAGGACCACAAAGAAATAATAGATATACAGTTAAATCAATAAACAAGATGCAAAACACATTAAAACATTACAGACAGACACAGATATAACGTCGTTCACCCTAACGATGGGCTACATCCACAAAGAAATTTGCCAATCCTTTTAATACAGTCCAGAAAGATGAAGGGATACACCCTGCAACAAAACCGCTACACTTCCTCTTCATGCTCTCATAGTCTCTCTTTTAATACAATACAATACCATACCCAGTCGATTTACAATGCTCTCTTTTATAGGGGAAATACAATAGGAAAATTATAGGGTTAACCCAATACCATGAGTCTGCAATACTGTTCGCCAACACACATCCCAAAAAAGCAAAATTCTGGGGCTCCGCCCCCGAACCCCCTTTTTCGGGGCGTTTCCCCAAACCCCAAGGAAGTGGGAACGAGTGTACAGCACTCCTGGGTTACAATCACAACTGAATAATATCTCTAGATCTGGAAGATTAGGTTCCACAACCAACAATCTTCCACTTGGAGACTAATCATAGCAACTCCACCGCTACTGCACTTGCTGGACTATGTTCTAGACCTTGGACTTGGAAAATTTCTTCTTTTCACCTTCATGTTTTAAGGACAACATAAACCGAGTAGGAACTCAGTTTCTCTCTGGTTACTCCCTTTGTCAACATGTCTGGAGGATTCTGGCTAGTGTGAATCTTTTCCAGTTTTAACACTTCTTCATCTAGAACAGATCTTATGAAGTGGTACTTGAGTTGTATATGTTTAGTCCTCGAATGAGAGGTTGAGTTATTTTCAAGATGAATGGCACTCTGGCTCTCACTGTACAGCCCACTATTCTCCTGTTTCTTACCCAATTCTTCCATGAACCTCTGCAACCAAATCATCTCCTTACTAGCCTTTGTAGCAACAACATACTCTGCTTCCGTTGTTGAAAGTGCAACAACCTATTGCAGTTTTGAAATCCAACTTACTGTTGTTCCACCTACAGTGAACACATACCCTGTGGTGCTCCTCCTACTGTCTTTATCACCAGCCATATCTGCATCAACATATCCCTGTAGAACAGTGTCTAAACCTCCAAAAAATAATGCATGAGAAGTGGTACCTCTCAAATACCTGAGAATCCATTGTACTGCTTTCCAATGCTCTTTACCTAGATTATTCATATACCTTCTCACAACTCCCACTGCATGTGCAATATCTGGTCTTGTGCACACCATGGCATACAACAAGCTCCCAACTGCTGATGAATAGGGAATCTTGGACATGTAATCTATCTCTTCCTGTGTCTCTAGACACATATGTTTGCTTAGTTTGAAGTGGATTTCCAAAGGTGTGCTGACTTGTTTTGCATTCTGCATTCTAAACCTCTATAACACATTTTCTATGTACTCACCTTGAGACAATGTCAACTTGTGATTTTTCCTGTCTCTCGTTATTCTCATACCAAGGATTTGTTTTGCAGCACCCAAATCCTTCATCGCAAATGATTTAGCTAGTTTTATTTTGAGCACATTTATATCATGCATGTTAGACCTTGCAACAAGCATGTCATCCACAGAAGATAATATATCTTCCATTATCTAGCCTCTTGAAATAAACACAGTGGTCAGAATGACATCTATCATAACCTTGTTCTGTCATAAACTTATCAAATTTTAAATACCACTGCCTTGGAGCTTGCTTCAGGCCATACAATCTCTTCTTCAACCTGCAAACCAAATTATCCTTCCCTTTGACCTCATACCCTTGTGGCTGCTGCATATAAATCTCTTCCTCCAAATCCCCATGGAGAAAGGCCGTTTTTACATCTAATTGTTCAAGATGAAAATATTCTATCACCACTAGACTTAAAATGGTTCTAATTGAAGTCATTTTAACAACAGGAGAAAATATTTCATCAAAGTCTATACCTTTCTTTTGTGCAAACCCCTTTACAACAAGTCTAGACTTGTACTACTTCTTTCCTCCATCTTCTTCCTTCAACCTGTAAACCCACTTATTTTGCAATACCCTTTTTTCTACAAGCAACTTAACCAAATCCCAAGTCTGATTTCTTACCAATGAGTCCTTCTCCTCATCCATGCCTTGCTCCCACTTCTTTCTAGTTTCTACCTGCATTGCTTCTTCAAAACATTCTGGTTCACTAGAATCAGTCATCAATAAATAATACAATGAAGGAGAAAATCGTTTAGGGGGTCTACTTAACCTGGTAGACTTTCTTACAGTTGCAGGAGTTTCAGGTACCTGCTGCTGCTCTTGATTTTCTAGTGCTTTTGGAACTTCATTTTTTTCTATTTCATCAAGCACTGTGTACTCTGTGTTTTCTTTTTCTTCTTTATTTCCCTACAACTGATCTTTGTACATGACCTTTTCATTGAATACTGCATCTCTACTCCTAATGATTTTGCAATTTTTAAGATCCCATAAGCGATAACCAAAATCATCAACCCCCTATCCAACAAAGGTACATTTCTTGGATTTAGCCTCAAGCTTTGTTCTATCATATTTATCAATATGGACAAATGCTTCACAAGTAAAAGTTCTCATAAATGAGTATTTTACCTGTTTACCTGTCCATGCCTCCTCTAGAATGCCACCATCCAAAATGCTTGAAGGCCCTCTGTTTATTAAATAAACAACAGTTTTTATAGCATCAGCCCAAAACTGTAAGGGCAACCCTGCATGCAATCTCATACACCTTGCACACTCCATGATCATTCTGTCCATCCTTTCTGACACACCATTTTCTTGGGATTTTCCAGGGACTGTCTTCTCTGTGTGAATCACATTGTGTGAACAGTAACTTTCAAACTCCTTGCTGCAGTACTCGCCTCCATTATCAAATCTGAGACATTTCAACCTTTTTCCTGTCTCATTCTAAACCAAATATTTCCACTTCTTAAAAGTATCAAACACATCACATTTATGTCTAATGCAATAAACCCAAGTTTTTCTAGTTACACCATCAATAAAAGTAACATAATAATGAGAGCCACCAAGAGATTGTACCTGAGCTGGTCCCCATACATCTGTATGGACAAGCTCTAACTTTTCACTCTTCTTTTGTTTCCTAACCCTAAGAAATCTCTTTTGTTTTCCATAAACATAGTTCTCACAAAATTCCAAACTTACCTGCTTCAGATCTCGAAGCAGTTTCCTTGACTGGAGAATCTGCATCCCATTCTCACTCATGTGGCCAAGCCTATGATTCCACAACGCTGCACCTATTTCTGTGGAAGCTACAAAAATAGAATAATCAGTATTACGAGGACATAAATGTAACGTACCTATCCTATCTCCTTTAGCAATTACCATTGATCCTTTAGTGACCTTCCACCACGTTTCTCCAAATGTAGACAAACAATCGCCATCTCCCAACTGCCCTGTTGAGATCATATTTATTTTCATAGTAAGAATGTGCCTTACATCCTTTAGCAACCAATCATTTCCATTATTTAGCTTAATCCGTACCTTACCCTTTCCAACAATTTTAGATGGTTCATCATCCCCCAATAACACATGCCCAAAATCACCTTGAACATAATCATAAAATAATTTCCTATGGGGTGTAGCATGACATGAAGCCCTTGAATATACTACCCAGTAATCACTAGTATTATCTAATGCAAGAATCAAAGCATCTTGTAACACATCACCTACTACATTAGCTTCTTGGGTAGTCTCTTGCTGCCTCTCACCATTCTTCTTTGGTGCTCTGCAGTCTTTCTTTAGGTGTCCTTTCTTACTACAGTTGTAGCACTCTATTTTTCTGAATCTGGACTTGGACCTTCCCTTTTGAGACTTGCTGTGATTTCCTAGGATCCTTCCTCTCTCATTTTGTCTCCCTCTGCTCTCCATGGTCAACACATTACCTGATGTCTCACCTGTGCTTTTTCTTCGCATTTCCTCACTAAGAATAACACCAACAACATCATCAAACTTAAGAGTGTTTGAAATAGGGACAGAGTTACTTACAGCCATGACCAAGCTATTCCATCTTTCTAGCAATGAGCACAAGATTAGAAGAGCCCTAATCTCATCATCAAAGTTCACTTTTACAGACCTTAACTGACTGGTAAGTGTATTAAACTCATTTAAATGGTCAACAATAGATCCACCTTCCAACATCTTCATATTAAATAAACGCTTCATTAAAAATACCTTGTTAAAAACCGAGGGTTTTTCGTAGAGCTTACTCAATGCACTCATCACACCCTCTGTTGTTTTTTTATTTAAAAATATTGAAGGCCACCGATGAAGCCAAGCATAGCCGTATTGTTCCTAGTGCCTTTCTGTCAAGAACCTCCCATTCTTCATCCTTCATAGCCGCTGACTGTTTTGCTTTTTTGCCCAATGGCAGGTATAGATCCTTCTGGTACAGATAGTCCTCCATTTGCATCTTCCATGACTGATATTTTTGGCCGTTAAATTTCTCGACCCTAAACTTTCCTTCTTCTGCCATTGCTCCCACTCAAACGAAGAACCCTTCTTTCCTGCAAGTTTACCAACCAAATAAACCTGTTGGCTCTGATACCAATTGTTAGAAAACAGGACCGCAGAGCAATAACAGATATACAATTAAATCAATAAACAAGATGCAAAACACATTAAAACATTATAGAGAGACACAGATATAACATGGTTCACCCAAACGATGGGCTACATCCACAAAGAAATTTGCCATACCTTTTATTACAGTCCAAAAAGATGAAGGGATACAACTTGCAGCAAAACCGCTACACTTCCTCTTTACGCTCTCACAGTCTCTCTTCCAATACAATACAATACCATACCCATTCGATTTACAATGCTCTCTTTTATAGGGGAAAGACAATGGGAAAATTCTAGGGTTAACCCAATACCTTGGGTCCGCAATACTGTTGGCCAACACACATCCCCAAAAAAAAAAATTCGGGGCCTCCGCCCCCGAACCCCCTTTTTCACGGCGCTGTCCTAAACGCCAAGGCAGGGGAAACAAGTGGACAGTACTCTTGGGTTACAATCACAACTAAATAATATCTCTATATCTAGAATATTAGGCTCCACAACCAACAATTAAATTACCAAATAACCTAATGAAGGTAATTATTAAAAAAAACCCAAATAGTAAATTCCATTTTATCAAATTATCTACTTAATATGCCAGCCATCGAGACTTGTCCAGATCCGGCCATAGGCACGATTACTATATCAATTATCTCTTCTATCTACTACCAAGAAAGAATCGACTTGTACATAATACAAACCCACTAATGAACAAAATGCACATGCACGTTGTATTGAAAACCCAACCCACGCATTCGAAGGACGGGGATCAAATACTGTAGGCTTGCATTTTAAATTACAAAACATAAGCTATATCAAAACATGCCAGGAATCGAATCCTGTAGGATACAATTTGTAAAAATGGCAACGCTATAAAACCATACAAATATCTACTTAAACCATTTATAAATAATGCTAAATGCACAGAGTGAGTCTATCAATTTATTACATGTAGATTTTTCACTAGTTTTCAGCCACCGGTTTCAAGTAAAATTTATATCACTGTTTATGACATTCTCATAAAAATAAAGTGCTGGAAATAAACAAATAATTTCAGAATTAAAACACTGCTGTAAACAATCTTTTCAGTGACAAGAAATAAAAATCAGCATGCCATTTAATCACATAGAACACTAAAATTTTTGGGCAATGGCCCTGGAAAAACCCACAAGGGGAAAATCAGCAAAGAGAGAGTATTTCTATTTTCCAGGAGAAGTTTATCATTTATAGCAATACACAAAAAACATCAAACCAACTTATCTCAACCCGGAAGATAAATTTCTCTCTTGATTTGCGTGTCGAACAACAAAAATCAATCTCTGATTTTTTTTTGTTTTTTTCCTTGATTTTTGTGCCAGTGTACTGACTATACGGATGAACTGTACAAACAGTATGAATTTTATGGACCTTGAAATCCGTGCCCAAATTTTTTTCTCGAAAATCATGTCAAGAAATCTGCCTCAAAAATCGTTCATGTTGCCTTGAAAATCGTACCATACGGATTGTACGGACCAGCAATAAATGCTGATGTCTTCTCCTCAATTTGTTTGTCCTCTTTGCTGCTCTTCTTTCCCTCGATTTGCATGCTGCAAATTTTTCCTCTTGCTCAGGAAAAATGGAAACTTTCTCTCTTCTCTCTCTCAACTCTCTCTTCTCAATTCAATCTGCAAAAGTGAGGCGAAATTCCTTTCCCATGTCATTTTGAGAAAACGCTAGGGTGAGTCTAATCTAACAGTGGAGATTAGATTAGATCAAGGGCTGAAAATAAATACTCATATTTTATTTCTAAAATATTAATTTCACTGACCCACTTAAATTTATCAAAAAGTGACTTTAATGCTCTAAAGTCAAATTAAATTCTTTTACTTAAGTCATTTAATGCAAGGTTCACTTTATGTCCCCTCTCTATGTCACTAAGGAAAAAGTCACTAGGGGAACAATTCCCTAGGTACAAAACTAACACTCCCTCTTACCAAGGAAGGTGTTTTGCACCACTCCCAATTTGTCTCTGAAGAAGACAAACTTGCCCCTCCCTAAAGAATTTGTCAATATGTCTGCTACCTATTCATCAGTAGAAATATACTGAAGCGTGACTACTCCTCTCTGAACATAGTCTTAGATGAAATGATATCTGATATCTATGTACTTTGACCGATCATGAAATACTGGATTGTTAGAGAGTAGGATACAACTCCGATTTTCACAGTAAATCAATGTAGGCCTCAGCTCCTGACCAAATAAATTCGCCAGCAACTTGCGAAGCCACAAGGCCTCACAGTTGGCCAAACTCACTGTCATTTACTCATCCTCTACAATACTCAATGCAACGGACTTCTACTTCCGACTAAACCAAGACACTGCTGCCGAGCCCAAACTGAAACAACATCCGGAAGTGCTCTTATGGTCTGCCACACTTCCTACCCAATCTGAATCTATATAGCCAACCAATCTGATCCCCTCTGACATCATGTAGTCCAAACTGAAATCCACTGTCCCTGAAAGATAGTGCAACACATGTTTTTCAGCAACCCAATGCACACTCCTAGGCTCAACCATGAAATGGGTAAAAGTGTTCACTGCAAAACAAACATCTAGCCAAGTGTTGACCATATACATCGATGACCCAATAAGTTGATGGTATAAAGTAGGATCCACCAACTCTCCATCAAAACCATGAAGCTTCTTCCAGTTCGTGATCATAGGTGTCGACATAGGCCTGCAATCCTCCATCCTGAATCTCCTCAAAATATCAACCATGTACTTTCCCTACCTCAGGAAAATATGTCTAGGCTCTTGCTAAACCTCCAATCCCAAAAAATAATGCATCATCCCAATATTAGTCATCTCGTACTCTGCTGCAAGATCCTTCTTGCAAGCTGCAATGGGTCTCTCTCTCCCTGTGATAAACAAGTCATCAACATATAGTAGAAGAACAAGCAGATCATCTCCAACCATGATGAAGTAGAGATTCAGATATGCTTCAGTCTTTTGAAACCCCATACTTATCAAGTAAGAATCAATCCTAGAGTACCAAGCTCTTGGAGCTTTCTTCAGCCCATAAAGGGCCTTCTTCAACCTGCCTACATGTGTCTCTCTATCATGTATCTCAAAGCACTGAGGCTGCTCAATGTAAATCTCCTTCTATATGATCCCATTGAGAAATGTGGTCTTCACATCCATTTGATCAATTGTCCAACCCATTAATGTAAATGAATTCCCTGATAGATGTATACCGGGCAACTGGTGGAAAAGTTTCATCATAATCAATGCCCTCAACCTGTGAAAACCCCGGCGCTACAAACCTAGATTTGTACTTCTCCACACTCTGATATTCTACATGATTCAGCTTGTAATGCCAACGAGAATTCACCACTAAATTACCCTCTGGTATCGGAACAACATATCATACATCATTCTTCATGATGGAATGGTACTCATCCATCATCGCATCTCTCCATACCGAATGCTGGGAGGCCTCCTCAAAAGTATAAGGATCAGAATATCCTATACA
This sequence comes from Pseudotsuga menziesii, assembly GCA_001517045.1. NCBI lineage: Eukaryota > Viridiplantae > Streptophyta > Pinopsida > Pinales > Pinaceae > Pseudotsuga > Pseudotsuga menziesii. The sequence continues at coordinate 57,321 of LPNX010010396.1, read as the reverse complement.
AGGCACCAACACCATGCCCAATCTATCAGTCATCTTGATGGATCTTAGCTTGTCACTGGGTGTCCTAGCCATTAAAGCATCCTTTAAGGTCTCCCAAATCCACTTAGACTTCTTCTTCCTTGAACTTTCTTCCCACACTGGCATGTCCTCATCTGAAGAGCTACCAAATCTAGAAGCCCTAGTTAACTGTGAACCTGAAGCTAGTGTGCCAACACTAGGTGTACCCTGTAATCCTGATCTTGATCCTAATTCTGATCCCCTATAAGGTGTACCTATAATAGTAGACCCATCACCTATCCTCGAAGACTCTGCTGGCCTAACCACTAAACCTGGTGAACCTGTGCCAACACTCTGTGGTCCTGTAACCTCGAAAACCTGTGATCCTGACTACTACATAGATGGAACATGTGCCACAGCCTGAGGTGAAGAGACCTTCTCCTCTCCTTGCTTTGACTCTCTCGAACTCCTAAAGGCTCGCTCCTCCTCAAACTTTACATCCCTTCTCACCACCACTTTCCTCTGAGAGAAAAGATAAATACGAAAATCCTTTGCAGTCTCATCATAACCCATAAAGATACCATTATCTACAGTGGGCTCCAAATTTTTCCTCTTGTCTGAAGGGACAAGAGAGTAATTCATACTGCCAAATATACAAAAATGGCCAACTTCAGGCTTCTTGCCTAAAAAGCACTCCTCAGGTGTCATATTCCCCACTGCCCAATCGAGACTCCTGTCCTAAATATATATAGTGGTGCTACAAGCCTCATCCCAGAGAAAGAAAGGAAGTGACTAGTCATGTAAAGAAGCCTCGGGTTGCTCCAACAATGGACTTATTCTTCCTCTCTGCTACTCCATTCTATTCTGGAGTATACAAAACTGTCAACTGTCTCGTGCTCCCCTCTTGTCTGCGAAATCCATCAAACTCCTTGGATGCATACTCACCCCCGTTATCTGATCTCAAGACTTGGATATTCCTCCCTGTTTAGTTCTCCACAAGAGCTTTGAACTCTTGGAACCTCTGCAAGACTTCCCCAGACTTCTTTCTCTTTAGAAACTAGATCCAGTTCTTCCTGGAATGGTCATCAATGAATGTCACATAAAACTCGTATCCTCTCAAGGACATAGAAGACATAGGTCTGCATAAGTCTAAATGTATCAAGTCAAGAGTACTAGCTAACCTGCTATCACTACTCGAAAAATTAGTCTTGGTGTACTTTCTCAAAGAAAACCCCCTGCACACATCACTCTTCCATGTGCTGAACTCCGGTAAACCTGTCACCATGTGCCTCAACAACCCCAAGGCTAGATGATGCAAGTGAGCCATCCTCCTATGCCAAAGCTTACACAACTCACTATTGCTGCTATGTGCTAAAGCATGTTGCAACTGAAACAAGAGCCTATACAGCTTCCCACATCTCGCTCCAATGGAAACTGAAGCAGATGGTCCTGCAGTCTTGGGAAACATATGCACATGTCCATCAATGAAATACACCCCAAGACCCTGATCCTTGATCATGGAAACTGACACTAGGTTCTTCTTCAACCCAAGCACATACAATACATCTTGCAATACCATGGGACTCATGGACTCCCACTGAAATGTAATGGTCCCATGTCCAACTCCACTAACTACTGAATCATCTCCCAACACAACCTCCACATCTGTCTCTTCCTATGAAAGCTTGAAGAACATCTCACGAGCACCTGTAATGTCGCTCGAGGCTCTATTATCTATGTACCAAGTGCTGGAAGTATGTGCACTGTAAGAATGGTCTATCACACAGGAAAACTCCCTCTGTATGTCAACATCCGCACTGGTGAGAATGGATGCTCTCTCTCTCTCTCTCAATATTCCTAGTGCATAGTGAAAACTCACTCTGAAATATAGCTGCAAAATCATCGATCTCAGCTTAAGCGGCTATTTGTTGCTTCTTCTTGTTGTTGTTTGGACATGTAGTAGCATAGTGTCCCATCTTGTGACATGCAAAGCACTTCACAGTGCTCATATCCTTCTTTTGCTCATCCTACCGCTGCTTGGCCCCACCCTTTTTGGGACCCTTCTTGCTCTTCTTCTTCCCTTTCATTGTCAATGTGACATCCTCCTCATCTCCCCTACTAGTAGAACCACTGCACTGTAAGAAACCCCTACGAGTCTTCTCTTGAACAAAGTCATCACAGACCCTGTCCCAAGATGGTAAGTTATTTTTGGCCACCAACCCCTAAACAAACACAGTACAAGGTGCAGTCACCCCATTCAAGGTTGTCCACACTAACTCAATACCAATAACCACCACCTCCACAACTGCAAGCTCATCTCTCACCTGAGAGATCCTAGTAATATAGGCCATACACACCTCTCCTTTGACCATATTGATGTTTTTAAGCTTATCCCTAAGCACCATCTTCCTATTTTCATTAGTACTCTCAAACAAACCGGTCAAAGAAAACCACATCTCATGTGCATGATCCTTTGCTGAAATGTTAGGAATAACATTATCGTCAACAGCATCTAAGATTATCCTCATGGATTTAATATATTTCTTATTAAACTCTGCAAGTAACATTGCATCAATAGAAGGGGGAATAGTAATGGAATTTGCTGTAGTGTTTCTAACTACTTCTTCCCACAACTCATTATCCTTCAGCACAAGTAAAATCCAAGATTTCCATGAGACAAAGTTGACTGCCCCATCCAACCTATCCTCAATTCGCAACCCCATGGAAGTCATTTTCTCAAAGAACAAGTTTCAGCAAAATGTACTATTGTCACAAAGGTTTTCTGAATTCTTTAAATGACTCTTTCACTGCCAAAATTTAATTTTCTGCCACAACCCGCTCTGATACCATGTATATTTTTCACTAGTTTTCAGCCACCAGTTTCAAGTAAAATTTATATCACTGTTTATGAAATTCTCATAAAAATAAAGTCTTGGAAATAAACAAAAAATTTCATACTTAAAACACTGTTGTAAACAATCTTTTAAGTGACAGGAAATAAAATTCAGCACACCATTTAATCACACAAAACACTAGGATTTTTGGCCAATGGACATGGAAAAACCCACATGGGGAAAACCAATCAGAGAGAGAGTATTTTTATTTTTGAAGAGAACTTTATCATTTACAACAATACACAGAAAATATCAAACCAACTTATCTCAACACGGAGGATAAATTTCTGTCTCGATTTGCATGTTGAACAGTAAAAATCAAACTTTGGTTTTTTTCATTTTTTGCCTCGATTTCCAGGCCACTATATGGACCTCAAAATCCGTGCCCAAAAAAAATATCAAAATTCATGCCCAGAAATATGCCTCAAAAATCGTGTATGCTGGCTCGAAAACTGCACCGTACGGACCAACAATAAATGATGTTGTATTCTCCTCAGTTTTTGCGCCCTCTTTGTTGCTGTCCTTTCGTTTGATTTGCATGCTGCAAATTTTTCCTCTTACTCAGGAAAAATGGATACTTCTCTCTTATCTCTCTCAGCTCTCTCTTCTCACTTCAATCTACAAAAGTGAGGCAAAATCCCTTTCCCATGCCTTTTTGAGAAAACCCTAGGGTGAGTCTAATCTAACGGTGCAGATTAGATTAGATCAAGGGATAAAATTAAAATGCTCATATTTTATTTCTAAAATATTAATTTCACTCACCCACTTAAATTTATCAAAACGTGACTTTAATGCTCTATAGTCAAATTAAATGCTTTTACTTAAGTCATTTAATGAAAGGGTCACTTTATGTTTCATGTCTAAGTGACTAAGGAAAAAGTCACTAGGGGAACACTTCCCTAGGTAATAAAGTAACATTACAGAGGCTATGAATTCGTTTAAAGGTCGAGCCATAGCTATCAAAGCTCGACTGTAAACCCCAACTTAAAAACCTCAATCACTACACGTTCACCGTATACATTTAAACCAAACAAACAAAGTGTACAAGTTGTGTTTCCTCATTACGGCTCTTGGCCGAGAGGTATAACCTCAACATAAATACCATTAAAATAAGAACACAGACCAATTAAACTACATAGAAGGAAGATTTATTTTAACCCTCTATCAACGCTGTTACAGCCGCGAATTTATAAAAAAAATACGCAACAGTAAGCCAAGATTACGGCCATTAGAACAATAAACACATGCATGTAAATTAAACAATATATCGCATAGTGAATAACTATTTTCTTATAAAAAATATACACAGTCGTGATTCGAAAGAGGTGCCATTGCAAGCAATGGTACTGCCATAGTTCAAACCCATCATGTCAAACCAAAACATAGAGCTTCCATTAAACTTATCAAACCATACATTTAAGCTACCAACCAAAAAAATGAATTACAGAGATGAGTCTCGATAGACTTGGTTGAAGGCTCCACATTTAAACGAAGCATCAAAATAATATTTACATACGCATCCTTGGATTCCCATTAACGGAAGAATTCCCATAACCAATGTTCACCACATTAACCTTTACGACACAAAGCTCAAAGCTCAGCTAAGTATTTACATAGAGGTAACAGGCCTAGGCTGCTACAAAGCTTACCCGTGAAGGGTAACAATGACGGTTTGGTAAACACCCACAACCTACGATTGGAAGCCCCTATCACCTACAAGATTGAAATAGAGAATTATCTAGATTATGAAAAACCTCTACCGAAAGCAATAATAATACAAACATTGCAAAACCAAATGGAGTGCATACCTTCCAAACATAGGGTAAGCCTGTTCCTCCATGCCGTGATGAACCAAAAGAGTCAAACAGTGCAGACCACCCATAGCATCAAACCAAATGAAACCCAAACAATTACGGACCCAATCTTAGGGTTCGTTTTCCCCCGGGTCCCCATTCCATGGAGCATTAACTCCACCACCCTATCCACCATCACCGTCGAAATATTTACCCTCATGCATATAGTTCCAAACACAACAATGTGACTTGGTGTTAAAACCCCTACCAAAACCCTCGTTGGCATAGATAATCCAAGGTTTCATCACATATGGAATATGCCATGAATGGCTTACCACGTAAACCATATATTTATACATCCTTTAATATGAAGTTTGTTAAGTTCTGGGACTTAAGCCTATAACCTTAGGATTTAATACAATCGAATTATATGTTATAAATACATAGCAAGGGATAAAATTTATCAAAGTCCCAATCCATAATAACCATGGAAACCATAAAATTTTCAAGCCTTACAAACCCCAACTCTACGTAAACAATAAACGTAACCAATAGCAGAAGGAATAAGTTAGGATGAGACTTTATTCCTTTTTGTCTTTGATAAGAATAGCATAACGTGGTATGGATAGAATGCCGTAGGGTGTCGAGCTTAATTGTCGAAACTAGATTTCTCCATTTAAATAAGCATGCACAAAGAAAGGAGAAGTTTACATTAGTTCAACACGAACTAAGTAAACCCCATAGCAGGAGGTAAGACCAATTACCTCTCCAAGTGGTCCCATAAGGGATACAAATCATGCCACTCCAACTCTTTACAGTTAAAGCTAAGTTAGTACTTTTCATAAAATATGAAAAAAAACTTATAACGAGGAAGTAAGATATAACTGAACTATTATATGCACATGCATGATAAATAGAAATCAAATAGAAGAGTAATCATTTAAACCAACTCAAGTAAAATAAACATAGTACATAATTACATCTGTAACTACATAAGGAAAACACATAGAAATTTTAAGGACAAATTATGACACTTCGAATTAGAAAAGAATGACCGACATATTCCGCATAAGATGAATTAATGTCCAAATTAGATAGTAATTAACTAGCCTACAAAAAAAAATCAAAATTTGGGGACATTACAAGTGGTATCAAAGCCCAGTTTCAACACTAAGAGACCTAATGGGTGTGCCAAACATTCATTGTAGAAAATAATGTATGTTTTTGAAATTTTGTTTACTAACAGAAATTTATCCTGTTATTAAAATTTTAACTTTGCAAGACTCAAAGAATAGCTCATATCATGAACATTGAACAAGACAACAGCCGAAAAGGAAAATTGAATACCCCCACACGGGAAGAAGAACTGGTGGTTGAATTGAATTCTGATATACTGAAACCATACAAAGTCTTCAACAGAATTATAGATTTTCAAGGATGATAACATGAATGAAAGAAAAGAACAACAAGAAATTAATAAATCTTTGTTGCGGAACATGACGAGAGGAAGCCCATAGGGAAAACCCACTCATTCAACCAACAAGTTCAAGAAAGAGTTCTGCCATAAACGATCCAACAACCGAAAGGAAGAAGGGAAAGAAGAACACACCCCTAAACCTCTGGAAAGAGATTATCACAATATTTCTAGTGATAATTCTCTTTCTCCTTGCAGAAAGAAATAGAGAAAAGATGACAATCTCCATGGAGAGATCATAAAGATAAAAGCCCCAACCTATGAAGGAGAGATGAACACATGGCAGAAAGCTAAAGAATGGATTCTAGGTATGAGAAAATATTTTCGAGTAAATAACTACTCTAGGGAGACAAAATCCCATCTATCCATCTATAATGTAAATGGAAAGGTAGCTAGATGGTGAAGAGACCTAAAGAATACCAAGAAAGATGAGGTACGAGAAATCTGATGGAGTAATTTTTGCAATAAATTTCGGAAGAAGTACATGTCGGAAAGGTTCTTCAACAGAACGGTGAAATAATTTCATGAGTTAAGGATGGGTTCCATGATCATGGATGCTTTAATTAACATATTTTTGGATCTGTTGCATTATGTACCATACAGAAAAGATGAGAAAGTAAAAATACAACAGTTTTTAGAATGTCTTCCTCTCGACTTTTGGTAGAGGATTGAATTTGACATGCCTAAAACATTGGACACCACACTACACAAAGCTAGGCTATGCTATGAGCATGGACAGCTGAAGCAAGAAAACATCAACATAAGTAGATTCAGTTCTAGGACCTTCTTGAACAACCGCAAATCAGGTTTCAACCCATCGCCTTACAAAAAAGAGAACAACAATTTTCCAGCCAATAAGAATTTCAACAAGACAGGTACGAAGCTATATGTACCAGCTCCAAATGATAACAATTTACCACCAAATGGGGAAGCCAATGTTTCCCCACTGTAAATCAAATGTTGGAAATTCCAAGGACCCCATTATGCCCAAGACTATAGAAACAATACCAACGGATTCTTGCACAACTTACAAGAAGAACTAATGGTAGAGGACATAGCTAGAACATCGAGGATATATGCAACCTTGGATGGCCGACAAGCAGACCATCAGGCTACCGTGGTTGAGATAGAAGGTAAGGTTTCCAAAACTTCTATTTCAATATTGATTGACCTTGATGCTTATCGAAGCTATGTATCGCCTAAAATTGTTGATGTATGTAAACCCGACAAATTTAAACATGAGAAACCTTGGCTGGTGCAATTAGCCATGGGTACGAAATGAAAGGTTTCTGAAATAGTTAGAGATTGTGAGGTAAACCTAAATGGTTTTCCTGCTAGAATAAACCTGAACATCCTACCCTTAGAATCATATTATATAATTATCAGCACAAACTGGTTGGAATAACACCATGTCATGCTCGATTATTTACAGAAGTCAATCTTGTGTACATATAGCCAAGGGAATCAGGTAAAGATTCAAGGAATACCTTAGAAAGTTTCTGTAAGGAAAATATCCACTTTACAAGCAAAGACTTGCATTATGAAAGGCTATAAAATTTTTGCAGTGAACATCCAGGACATAGAATTCGAAAGAGAACATCACGTAGAGGACTTCCCAGTTCTCGTATACTTCACAAATGTATTTTTGGAGGAGATACCCGGATTACCACAAAAGCGAGACCTAGAGTTTTCCATAGAACAAACACCAGGGTTAGTTCTGGATTCAAAATCCCCTTACCACATGAGTGCACTTGATTTGGTGGATTCCAAACTGCAGTTGTAGGAGTTGATTGAGAAGTGATATATCCGACCGAGTATATCCCATTGGGGAGCACCGATACTTTCGTAAAGAAGAAGGATGGTATGATGTGGATGTGCATCAATTACCGCCAACTTAACAATATGACCATCAAGAACCGATACCCACTCCCTAGTATCGATGACTTGTTCGATCAAGCAGGAGGAGCCAATATATTTTCGAATATCGACTTGCGATCCGGGTACCATCAGGTACAGATTCACGACGAGGATATCCATAAAATCGACTTTCGTATGAGGTACGACCACTACGATTTTGTAGTGATTCCTTTCAAGTTGACCAATGCACCCAGGAACTTTATGTGTATGATGAAAAATTTCTTCAATAAATACCTGGATAAATTTGTTTTGGTCTTTCTAGACCACATCCTAGTTTACTCTAAGAGTAAATAAGAACATGGGGAGCATCTCCGCATAGTGCTACAGGTGTTACGAGAATACCAAATCTACACCAAGTTTAGTAAATGTGATTTTTACAAACCACGGATGCAATACTTGGGTCACATCATCTCCGAGAAGGGAATATCTATGGACCCAGAAAATATTAGAGCCATAGAGGATCGGCCTACCCCCACTAGTGTCACCGACATCAGGTCCTTCTATGGATTATCCGGTTACTACCGAAATTTCATTGAGAAATTTTCAAAGATATATTTTCCCATGATCGCTTTTCAAAATAAGGTGAACAAGTTCTTATGGACGACCAAGTGCGAGGAAATTTTTCAGAAGCTGAAATAGATTTTGATGACTGCACCAATATTACGAATTATGGATCTCAATGGGGATTTCGTTGTTTGCACGAACTCAAGCAAGAAATGTCTTAGAGGAGTCCTCTCGTAGAATGATTACGCGATCTTTTATGAATTATGAAAGTTAAAAGAACACGAACAGAGCTACCCCACCCATGATCTTGATTTAGCAGCTATCATGTCATGTCCCCACCCTTCTACCGGTGAGAGGACGCAACTATAATGCTAACAATTCAGGAAACTAAACCCCATGAATGTAAAATAAAATGCATTGGAAATAAAAATACACATATGCATAAATTACTATCAAACAACGGAAGCATTTACATTTCATTCAACACATTAACATGTTCATCATATTTATAAATTAAACACAGTTGCAAGGCTTTAAACACAAGATATACTTATCTTTAATAGAAGCTTGTCCCTCAACTAGCTATGTCCCTGCAACATTCCACCCAACCATAGGCTAGTGTGCTCATCAATCACTCAGCAACACTGCCACCCCTAAGTTGGGCATGATTCCACAAGGAATAAGGGGAAACAAGTAGGCTCACACATAGCCAAGGGTACACCAAACTCAACCAAGCCAACATATCTGGGTTTTTCATGCTAACATGGACCTAGAAAGGTTTGCTGCTAAACTAGTGAGCTCAATGCAAGAGCTATGGACACCTACACCATAACTAGCCTTACTTCTAAGACATCCACATACACCCAACACAAGGAAGCATCCCCTTATCTATTGCACAGTCCCTCAGGCCATGACTTCCTTTCTAGTGTGATTCAAGGGGTGTAGAGAAGAAATCCATCCCTGTAGATCTATTTGTGGGGCTCCTGCACACACTAGGTTAATCAAGAAAGCTCAAATCTCATTTCCACTCCTAATTCAACTCAAGCCAAATCCAAAATATGAATCCACAACACAATACGATTTCTGGGTTGGATGAAAAGCAGCTCTGGCAACAAAAATGAATTTCCAAAATGGGTAAAAATGGTCCTTTAGCAAAAATACAAATTCCAGAGGCGTTTTGGCCCTATCGTGGCCAAAACGGGCTCAATAACATCCCAAATTGTGGGTCTCCTCTTGCATTCACTAGGCATTTCCATAAAAAATGATTTCCATCTTGGAAACAAGGGAGAAAAAATGCAGCAAAACATGGGGAAGGAAACTCAGCCACAGATAATCACTAAAAACGATTTCTCAGCCTGAGCAAAGTGAGGTAACAACAAAAAATGTGAATGGTTTCACGCACAGGAAGTTCTGAATGCCTAAGAGAGATGACGTGAAGGAAAAATGGTGAGGATGACATCAAAAACATGGAAGCATGGTAGAATGGCCTACATTTTGGGGTTTTTGCTTGCCCAAGGAGTTAAAATGCATTTCCCAAAAATTGATGGCTTCTCCATTTCGAATTTGGGCTATCATACCTTTCCCATCCCATGCAATAACCAACCCAACCAATTTTTGGTAGTAATAAATGATTGGGTGAATGAGACAAGAAAGGTAGTTGACAGTTTGATGGGTTCTCCCTCTGACATTTGGCTTTTCCCCATTGGCCCCCAAAGGTTTGAATATCCCCCCCCCCGTTATCCTCAAGAAATCATGCCCCTTCTCATTATCGTTGCATTGACATAGCTAGTTGTGGGTAATTTTAATTAAAATGCATATTTACATGATGTCCAAATTATAATGTTCCTAGATAGAACAAAATACCATCGGCATCGATTTTAATCGTCGAACATATAACATTAAATCGATGGTGGGGATTTTGCCTATAGTTCCACACCATGATTAATTACAATATATACATATCTACATTTAATGAAAACAGGGTCAAAAACGGGGTGTTACACATCATCCACACCTTGAAGATGTGGAGGCACTACCTCATGGGGAAGAAGTTTCTTCTGAAAATAGACAATATGAGTCTGAAGTATTTATTTGAGCAACCGGATCTGAATGCTAGATAGGTCATATGGTTGGATTTCATTAGTGATTACCATTTCGATCTAAAGCATATAAAGGGCAAGGAGAACAAAATTGCTGATGCTTTAAGCCGATGAGCTCATATGATATATGAGGTGACTTTAAGTCAAACTGATTCATATTGGAACGTCCAACAAAGTTGACCATTTCTATGTTGAAATCCTCAAGAAGGTCCAAGAGGACAGGTTGTTTCAGCAACAAAAAGATTACAAGGTAGACAAAACAAGACTATTGTGGTCCAAATAAACACTAGTACAAAATGAGAAATTAATGACTAAAAAACAACTAAAATCAGGCTATAAATGACTATTTTTGAGTCGGCGACTAATAGTAGCTAATTTCCACTATCTTATAGCTAGTCGTATTTCAGTTAGTCATTAATAGCTTGACTTATTAGTCATTGACTTAGTCATTGATAGTCAATGATTTAGTCACGGATTTAGCCATTGATCTAGTCACTAATTGCAACAATTAATAACCAAATATATGACTAAATAAACTACTAGATGATAACATATTAATGACTAAGCTAAATATGACTATGATACAGGAAATTAGGTACTAATAGTCGTATATATGTGAATTTAGTCGTTTTTGTAGTCACAAATTTATGATAGGGCACGAAGGAATCGAACCACCAACCTCCTACCTATAATTAGGCAGGTTCTCTACCATTGAGCTAGCACCCTTAAGAAGTTGTTGTTGCTTGACAATGATGATATTCAAACAAATTTATAATAGATAGCAAACTACAAACTACATAATTATTACTATTACAACTTACGAGTAACTAATATTTATGATAAACTAATTCCTGAGAGCTATGTACAATTTTCCCTATCTGGCATATCCATTCATGTTACCAGAGAGAACGGAATACCTCTGTGATGGATGTGATACCAATTAAGTCAACCAATTTGGGGAATATCTCTTCATGTGCCTGAATATATAAGAAAAATATCATTATATGAAATCAAGCAAAGTAAAAGTCAAATAAGGTAAGCAAACCTTTCCATTCATAAAACAATATATGAGTGACAATATAAAAATACATGAAAGTGAAATATTTCAGACTGAGTGTTGCAAAGCATAAGCCACCATATCATCCAAATATAGATAATGAAACATATTTTTATAGAAGTCTGAAGGCTACCAAAATAAGCAAGAAAAATAATTTCAACACATATTTCAAAAAGAGTTGAATGAAATAATAAAAGCATACCCAACATTATAGTTGACACATTTTACATGAAAATTAGTGTGAAACATTCAACAATGTTTGTAAGTTTATCTCTGGCCAACCTGCCTTAGATATAGCCACAACTAGACTGATACAAATAATTATCAGAACCAAGGGCACTCCAGAAGTGCACCACAGGAAAAGTAATAAAGATAAGAAAATAAATCACCACGATGAAGGTAAGATTTGAGAACAAACAAATGTTGTATGGTGGTTCTACTGTATTTGGACACACAGGTGCTATAAGCAACAACAATTACAAGGTAACTAATTAGATAATTTTCAGTTATTATCCCTTGACTCTTTTACAAAAAAAGTTGAAGAGAATGAGACAAACCTATTCTCCCATAATTTAGCCTTATCGGTGCTTGCCTCATCAGAGTTACACCAGATTTACACCAGATTTAGCCTTATCAGAGTTACACGAGTGCTTACAACTGTGATTGGGGTCATGTGCAACAATTAAATTGATACCATGTGCCAAAATGGCAACACCTTGTGAATTATCCCAACAACAGGTTGTTTATTTTGAATCTTGATTTTGATCTATGAAAGCTCAGGGCACAACCTAGGGCTTAAATGCAACTCTATGCTTATTAGGCACACAATCTCACCCTGGTTCGATAGGTCCACACCAACCACTAATGATCTTCAATCATCAGCATCTGGCCATGTATGGTTTATTTCTAGTAGTCTCCATGAAATTATACCAAAGAAATGTTTGTACATGGTGAGGAAAAGTAATTTTCACAATTTGCCACAAGTCTGCAACACTAAACCATTAGAAGTTCTAATAATGTGCACTGTAAAAATAATGCTTGCTAAATTCTTTACTTTGCCCAGCAAATGATGCTGGAAATCAGCAACATTCCTACAATTGCATTTCATCATAGTTACGCAAGTTTAATAAATAAATAAATTATTTAATTTGTCCAGCCTAAAAATAGCAAATGAACAAGGATTTTAGACTAGATTAACATAAGAAATAAAATATAGAGGGATCTTAGAAGAAATTCCTATAGCCCTACATCATTCTAGACTGTGATCATTCCCAACAACAATCACCTTTTGTATGTTTCCTTGTGCTCCCTCCTAGTTGAAACTGTTAAGACAGCTACAAACTAATCGACACAAAATAAATCTAATGCATGGCACAACTACATAGAAAAATGTTATGCAGTGTTAAGAGGAAAGGAAAAGATATCAAGGATGCTAATAACATAAAAAATTAATTGGACAACTACTTGATGACAAATAGTAGTATGACATTGAATGATTTTGAAACACATAAAATACGTAAAATAGTTTCACTCACATACTGGTATCTGCAGAAACACCAACTCTTTCTGTATTAATGCTATTTGAAGTAGAAGCCATTGAACCTAGGGACAACTCTTCATATAGGCTTTCTTTAAGAGATGGATAATAATACCTAGCAGCAATTCCAAGCTGTGTGACATGTGAAAACAAATTCCGCTCATTCAATACTGGAGAACTCTTGGATGCAATTTGTGGTTCCCCTAATGCTTCTTTTTCGGTTTTCCATAAAAGACACATTACTCATTAAATAAAATGCCAATTTGTGTTCAATAATCAATCATTCAAAAGAAACAATTTGTACCAAAGGTATCACATATGCTATCCTCAACATTCAAATCAATTTCTCGTACTGCTTAACATCAAATATACTACAAAATTATTCTCTTTAGGAATGGAACTCTAAATTACTTTCAAAATCAGCACTTAACGGTGGCGTGTCATCATTACTAACATAAGCAAATTCTAGTAGAACAGGTCCTGCTTGTACTTCCACAACTGAATCCACCCTCTTAGCTCTAGCTTCTTGTTTACAGTTAAAATGAAAGTTTTCAAATTAAATTTGCACTTTTTAACATTAGATAAGAATTGGATCCTCGTGACTTAAAAATAATTAGAGAAAGGTTCATTATTTAAAAATTCTAAACTTTTTCAACTACACAGCGGTGCCTTTTTCAATAACCTCAAAGAAAAAATTTCACAACATATAAAAATAGAAATAAATTACTATATTTCTATGGCACCAGAAACAACAACTATTAAAATTAACACTAACTGTCAAATGCAACAAAGTGATAAGACAAACAGAGGTTCCACCAATCAAAAGACAAGAATAAATTTCCAGAATAACTCCAACCTCCAATGCATAAGTGACCTTTGGCAAGTTACCATGGTTTGTCTGGCTGTGGAGGGAACTGTAGACCATCAGAGGCCAGTCTATATCAAGATTTAAATGTGTATATTTGACCAATAAACAACCCTATGTTTCTCATACTTGTTTTTGTCTTTAATGATATTTGAAAGGTAAATTATCTTTTGGGTGCATTTCTGACATTTCCAATTTGTTGGGGAGCTAGAAAAAACCATTGAAAATGACATGTTGTTTTCCTACATGAAGTACAAACAACGATGTGGAACATTTAGTTCAGAAAAACAGAGAGCAACTGCAGCCTTATATTTTATCTTTTTTTTATCAGCTAAGATGGGAAAAAGTAGTGTTCTGTAGAGCTAATGATTTGGTGGGCATGGAGTTTCCACAGGATGCAAATGCCAAACATGGTAGAAAATGCAGTATGACAAATCTCATAGTGCCCCCAACTAAAGGGTATGGAATACCTGCCTCACTATCTAAGCATATTTTCTAGATACAAAGTTTGAGATCAAGATTTGTTAAATATGCTTAGGTTGTTGGGAGTTACATAGCACCAAAGGTAAGTTTTATTGGTAAAAGTTAAAACGCTCCTATGAGGACTAATGACCTTTTATGAAGTAGAGAGGACTAATGTTTGATCTTCCACAGTTTTTCTCTTCATTCTGCTATCTTGACACAATTAATATTTCATGATCTTGTAATCAACAAAGAAGGTGGAATACAATTAGAAGAAAGGAACTACTCAAATTTATTAAAATAGTAGGAAGTAAAAGACTCTAATATGTTAGAAAATTGTCTAAATCTAGGCATGCAGTTGTAGATATTATGTGCAATCTTTAAAACAAATAAATCCCTTACAACCATTTCTAATGATCACTATTGTGTAAATCTCATGTGTAGATTCAACCAAGTGCATTTCAATGCTACCTGCTTTCGACGACGCAGACATTCAGCTTTTTGTTTCTCGATCTCATCAGTAAATGGAAAAAATGCAGTAGGAGGAAAAATATTACTTAGATCAATCTCACACAACTGCATGGATTAAAGTACACAATGAGACTCAATTGAGATAGGGTTAGCGCAATCATATCTTTGAGGTATAATGAATGAACAGAATACTGTAAATTACTGGCATTCCAGGGATACCAAATTCTAAAACACATACAGTAAATTATGAGAAATGTTGTAGTCAAAGGGAAATTACTCAAATAGCAATAGCGCTTTTTGATGACTTCTGACTGAGTAAATGTCTCCAACTGTAAAAAAAATTCACCAATTCTTCACACAAATCACCAATGATCATAAACCAGCTACATCATAAAAAAAATTGCATATAAACTCTTTAAGCAATGCAATGTAAATATTTATAACTAAAAAATCCTCAGATGTTCTAGTAAGAAATCGCACATCATTGTTGAACAAATTTTATTCATCCTATATGCAAATTCATACAACAACCCTTCCATTTATAATTTCAACTTAGCTGTAAAGCTTGATATACAAAAGGATTCTTCCTATCACTCTAAGCACATGTATATATATTGTTCATTACAGGATTTAGGATGCAGCTTGTGATAATGATGTAATTCATCTAAAATATGATCATCATATTTTCTAGAATCTATGTGTGACAAGGGAAAGCAGTGGTTGGGGAGTATACAATGCATGGCAATCACCCATCTTACATACCTACCTTTGTCAAACTTAGGGACCATTGATTGTGCATAATTTATAAATTTCATTGTTTTTAGGAAATGCAACATTGTGTTACTTCGTCATATAATTAAATAAAGTCAATGTGTGTTCATGAGGCTGTTGCACATGCTCATGAGTTATGTGGGAGTTTCAAAGGTTTTGCATGGTTCTAACAATCTTAAAGGGGGCTCATGAAATTTGCAACCACGAGATTAATTTGATCCTAAAAATCGACAAATACGACATCAACCATATAAGACCAAAACCCAAGTTTGTGGACCACATGGAGGAAGCGATATTACCGTGTCTCCAAAACATTTAGCTTATAACTGTCTGCAATTGATTTAGCTAAAATAATTCAAACAAATATGAGATGTGGACTTTAAAAAGTTTGTCATAAAATAATCAAAAATAGGAAAGAAATTGAAAAGATGAGACATACCCAATTGATTTCATTCTCATTTGTCTATTCTTAAGGGTCAAAACTAAGCATTTGGACAATAACAAAAAAATTATGTTTTCACACAAGACATAACAATAACTAAAAAATTATGTTTTCACATGAGACATCTTCCTCAAGAAAACTCTTTTTGAAGATTGTCTTCTCAATGTTCAATATTCAAATATGTAGCATTAATATTTTTCCCAAACTCTGCTTCCAAGCTTTAACTTATTTTAGCATAGAAAAAATTATGTAGAAAGATGTCTTTACCAATCTGAATCGTTATTAAGATGTCTATAACTCTATGACATGATTACGATGAGATCATTGGAACGTTTAAATCAATGGCCATATTAAGTAAAGAATTAGGACATGAATAGCAATATGGTATGATATGAAGACATGCATACCAATACAGTATAACATTCAGATGCCCATTACAATATAAGATGCCATAAAGATCGTTGTAACAAGACAATATGTGACTAAGATAGCCATTATAAACTATGATGTCATAGGACACCTATATCAACATTGAACATCGTTAGGATTGTTGTTTTGAAAACTAGTCAACTTGGAACCGGAACTGGCCGAGCTGACCAGTTTAACCCTCATCAATTTCAAAGCGATACAAAACTCATCCTGGAGGCCAGTTTGGTGCCTAACTGACTGAGTTAGACCTTGACTCATCCGATTCAGCACCAAACCAACCGGTTCCGCATTAACCTGACTGAGTTAATCCAATAATTCCCAAGTTGCATACATGGAGGCTAGGCACATATTTTTTTTTAGAATTGACAAATTTTGTACTAGTGATATTGAAGTCAGTAATATTGAATGGTAATTTTAATTTCTTAAAGTAAAAGGATAGAAAATGAAAGATAAGGAGAATGCCACAAAATGAAAGATAAGGAGAATGTCACTTTTACTTAAATTTTTAACATCAACAATTATTGTTTCATGATGTTTGAGAGTAGTTCCAACCTCATTGGACTTCATGTCCAAAATGTTGAATTTTAGATCCCGTTCAAAATTCAAACTTAATAGCTTTCAGGATTTCAGGATTGCAACATTTCCACTGGATTCTATGATGTATGAGGGTAAGGGATTGGAATTTAATCAAACACATCAAATCTCTATGTACCTTGATGTTGGTAGTGTTGGTGCCTGATTGTTGAAGTTGTTTTAACTCCTTTGACAAGATCTTAATAAAAACGTACCCTTCAGTTAAGCAAAATCACTTATTAAGCATGTGAAGTTTTTTTTCCCTCCTTTTAATGCTTGGATTAGGAAATTCCATCAAAATTATAGGGTGTTGACTAATGTCCTTGGAGTATCAACTTTGAGACTCGAGGTAGAGTCAAGGGGATAGAGCCTAGAGGAGGGGGGAATAGGGTGTTATTGATAAACATGATTCCAATATAGGAAATGATTTTGATGATTATGTATTTCAAATTTTGACTCAGATATGTATCGCACTTGGTGCCATTTTGATATATTCACCCTTACATGAGTCAACTTTTGTGATGTCTCTAATGGTTTGGAATCATAGCTGGAATGTTAAATATTGTTTTCATTAAAATTGTAAAATTTTATGTAGTTTTCAATAGTCGGAGTCCTTGAAATCAAACCACTCCAGTTCATTGTCGATTCCAATTCAACTCCCAGTTCAGAGTTTTAAAACATTGGTTAGGATTCCTATACCAATATGGAATGCCATTAGGACACATATACCATTATCTAGTTCCACTAGGATTTTAATACCAACATGAGACATCATTGGGATGCATAGGCCCCATACCACTTTCTAAATCCATTGCAGCAAATGGCTGTGATATCATTAGGATGTCCACACCACTTTGTGATGTCATTAGGGAATCATTATGAACAACTATAACACAATGTGGCATTATTAAAACAGTACAAGTATTTAGGATGTGCATGTCAATATGGTATGACAATGTCTTTAGCTTGTTTACACCAACCTGTATCATCATCAAGATTTTTTTACCAGTTATATTTACAAGCCCTTTACAATCAGATGTATTTCTACCAATGTCACCATTCTACAAGAAGATCAATTATCAAGAATTTTGTTACATAATATTTCAATTGTGAACCAAAGAAGGTAAACTATTAGGAAAGGGAGCTAGCAAAGGTCATTTGTGAAATTAATGATTCCATCAAGCAAACGACTTCCATATCATTAGGATGTGGCTACCACTTTGTGATGTCATTTAGGCATAGTTACCAACAACTATACCACAATGTGACATTATTAAGACACTATGACCTCATTACAAGCCATTTGCAATCAGAGATATCCTTATGTTTATGTCACCATTCTACAAGAGGAATCAATGTTTACTTACAAAATATTTCACTTGTGTGACAAAAAAGATGAAAGATTTGGAAAAGGAGCTAGAAAAAATGTAGTTGTGACATTAACAATTCAATCAAGCTAGAAAACTAGCAAACCATTAAGTTATTTATGAAAATAAAACAAAAAAAATGACACTCAATGACACAACAAACAAGAGGAGATCAACAATATCCAACAAGTAGTGCATTGACAATGAAGGCATTGATGAAAGTGTGAGTGCAACAGCAAATACAACATTTTTATTGTAATTTATTTCACCTATAAAGATTAAATTGAAAAATGAAAGTGTCCTAGAGAAATCTAACAGTTGACTACAACAAAATCCTGAGGTGCATAAAATATCTAAAGAAAAGAACTTATCAAGAAGAAACTCATAAAGATCACCACCTAGATGGCAGCAAGTTATGGCTCCCGTAATGGTGAAGAAGACATTTCATATTCAAGGGATGAAGGATGAGAAATTGTCCAGCAACTGACTGCACATAAAAAGTTACATAATGTATGTTCCAACATTACAATACAAAAATGATGAACAAATAATACATGCAATGTATAAAGGAAATATGCTTTAAATGGTTCATGTTATCCATCATGCATAAGGTAATTAGATTAGTAATATTTAATGACAACTAAAAATACATCCGTTCTAAAGCAGAGTAGCTTGAGACCACAGAGATCATTCAGTACCCACGGATATTTTTCAATGAGCAATCAAAGAAAGTGATGTAGCCTTGGAATCTTACTTGAATGATGGCTTCCTTCTGAGCACGAGCTTGTTCCTTTTCCTACAAAGGTAATAAAAAATGTTAGTAAAACCTCCAAACCCTATCTTTTAAAACTTGCATTCTTCTATAACATTCCAACTAACTTGTTGAACCTTCTCCCATTTAATCTCCGGCTCCAACCATTTTGTTCCATCTCACTCTTCCATTCATTTTTTTCTTTCTCCTTCAGCTTGGCTTGCTTGACCATTCGACATCAAAAGAAGGGATGTTGGCAACATTGAATATCTTCTACAAACAATACATATCCAAAAGGATAAATCTAATAGCATCTAATTGAATTGACTTGCAAATTCATCCAATGCATAAATATGTGATTGAGAATCTTACATCTGTGCATTATTTTTCTAATGCAATTTTGCAACTGTAGCACAAATACTCCTCTCATCATCAGCTTTAGCAAGCAATTCCTCAACTTTTGCTACATCTATTTTCCCACTTCCTTCTTATTCTAGTGATGGCAATGCTAATAGCATTTCTGTTTGTAAATAGGAAAAAAACTATATATATAGTTAGCTTTTCAATAGTGTATGTAAGACCTAAATGTTTTGCTCTGAATTCTTCCTTAGAAACAATTACCCAATTCCTTTCCATATGTTTACAGAAAAGTTAGAACTTGATCAAATGCTAGTTTTCACCATCAGGAACCACATAATTTTACATTTTTTCCTTATAAGACAAGAGAACACTGATCAAAATTAAATGGGGGAATTGGTTGATAAAATAAACCACTTAGATCCTATATGTTGCAAAACAGGGATAGTGGCCATGATGCACCACAGTGAGTCTAAAAAGGTTCATAAGATGTCCTGGTGAAATTTTCATTTGCAAAATGACATATAGTATATGTGTAGGAATATTGACAATATATTATGCTATCTATCCCCAAAAATACTTAGCAAGAAAAAATGAGCAAAACAGACACATGGAAAACCTTATATCAAGTGCACCAGTGACTTATATTTCGTAATTGAGATAGAGTATTACAACAAGCAACTTCCTTTCTTGTCTAATAGGTTTATGGACTGTAAGTTTGTAAATTGGTAAGTTGTTTAAAGCAGAATTAAATATCAGCAAAAGAAAATCCCATTCCAAGTCGAGGCATTCAAATTTCAAACATATTTTTATATGTTTTAAAATTGCCTTCCCCCTTGCAAAAATGTTCTTTTGCTTCAACTAGGCCAAAAAAATATTTGATACATTGCATCTGAAGTAGTTTTTAGAAATTTGCTTGTTTCCATATATTTCTAGTGTCAATATATAGTATATAGTAATATACCATTGAAACTTGATTTCCACTCTACATACCAAAATGGGAGAGATATGTCATGAAAATAAACTAAAATGGAAAACAAAGTTGCACCCAATGTCTAATGTCAAAACAAAAATAATAAGCCAATATTTGAATACATAAATAATTTAAACTATCATAGATTTAACCCTAGACCTTTTAAGCCTCGACGTGCTTAAACCTGGGTTTTTAATCCCTACCGATGCTTAATAGATGTAGGATAATATTGATCTATGCTATAGTATTCTGAAACAATGATTCTCTCTTGATGAAAACCTTATTTCCACATACTCAGTTTTGAATATTTTCAAAGAAAAATACCATGTGCCTTCACTTTAAGGAAAAACGAAACAAGTATGGGTTATTTTGTCTTCTTGATTATGAATTTATTATAGCTAAAACAATAGTGAAATCCTACTAGTCCCTACTTCTTGAAGGGATCTTATGTCAAGATGAATTTCTGGGTAAATTACCAATGTTTTTAATCCTATATTCTTTGCCAGTTGTTATCTAGGTTAATGTTATTAACAAGTCACAACAAGGTAATAAAATTATAAATTGTGTGTATATTCAAGATCTTCTCCATTGTTTCACATGCATATTCTTCCTTTGAATTTGAATTAAACTTGAAGGAAACTACTAATAAGGCTATGATTCAGAAGCCCTTGGATAGGCACATGGGCCATTATTTGTAGGTAATCTACAAATGGTTCACACAACCAACAACCATCCATGTATACCAATATACAAGTAGAATCAAAAGGGCCCTGAAAATATAGCCAAAGTTTGTTGTAAACCAAGAATACGATCATCTGTGATACACTATAGTTATTCATAAGATATTGGACATCAGGGTTACCTTGACTAGTAATAAGTAGCACCGAGACACCCACTAGAGATTTTGCATCAGAGACATCAGCAGGGAATAGTGGGTTAATGAACCATCCTTCATGGCGTCTCCAGGAATATGATACATTGTTAATAAAAATGCAGTCAATTATGGCATATATTTATGAAGGTTGGTATGTAACTTCCATGGGATTCACCTATGGTTCTGGGTCTGGTATGAAATTTACTCTTTAGTTGGTAAAATAGGTGCAGGTAAGAGAGAATGGGAGCTTATCAACATCTAGATGCAACCTATAGACAACGATATAAGGGAATTATTCATGTTTAGATGCTATTTCTATTTAAATACCATTGGAATTCGATGCTCATTGTTGCAAGACCAATATAGCCTATTTCAAATTGGCACGCAGTAGTAAAAATAGGAACCATCAATGTCAGCAAAAACATTCCTAACAAAAACTGAAAGGAAAAATATAGGACAAGATAGTAACCTATTGTAGGTACAACAGATCCCATTTTTCTTAAAACACGGGAGCCCAATTACACATACAAAGGTAACTGCTTAAAGTTCTTTGATCATTTTGTGGCCCCTATTACATTTGTCATGGTTTATTTGTTTTCTAACTTAGCCAAATTTCTGAAATCTATGCATGATTAGTGTGTTTTGATGAAGTTGCGAGGAAATATCTTTTAGTGAAATTATTTCATCCCGCAACTCGCGAGTTGCAGATGGAGGGATTTTGAAGTTTGATTTTTCTAAGATTTCCATCCCACATCCTGCAACTTGCGGAATGCAGGATGCGAAAAGATTGTGTGTGTGTAAGTTGGTCATCCCGCAAGTACGAAATGCAGATTGCGGGAAAATAATTTATTTCGATGATTTTTGTTGCGTGTTTCTACAACCCGCAACTTGCGGGCTGCAGGTTGTGGGAGAGATTGAATATACTTTTGACGGTTTTGTGTTCCCACATTTCGCATGTCTAGAATGCAGGTTGCGGGATGGATAAATAAATTTTGAAATATGCAATGAGTTCCCGCATCTCGTGGGCTTAATCTTGACCTTTCATTTATATTAATCCTATGGTTCTAACGGACTTGGGAAAATGTATATATATTTTGGTCTTTTTGCGATTTATTTACCATTTTTACTGCTGTAAATTGCTATGCTATGTTGAATTTCCTTACGTTTTTACCATTCGACATTATCACTGTTTGACTTGATTACAGGTTAGTATTTGAGTCATTTTCCTAATTCAAATTGCTTACTGTTGTTCTGGGTTAAATTAGTTTTAATTCTTGGTTTATGCATTTAGCAGAATATTTCAACCCCAAGATGTCTCGAATTACCTGACGCAAGAACCTTCAGAAGGATATGCTGACTAAGGACCCAAACTTTGGCATCTTTTTTGATACTGGTGGAAGAGTCAGTGAAACCTACCAAGTAGATTGGTCTAGGATTTACTCTATTTTTGAAAACGACAACCTGTCTGACATACTGAATGACCATCCCTCCTACCAAAAAATTAGGGATTCCAGTATCTATTCCCTTGTGGCTAGACCTACTATTCTCCCTTACAATGACGTGGTTAAATGGATTATTGAACACGCCAACCCGAAAGACCGCTCCTTCAATAGCAGCACAGGGTCGCAATTTGCTAACTTTCATCCTGAGGTTTTCGTCAAATCTTATGCTCTCAAGCTGGTCAAACAATGCCTTAACATTGATTTTTTCAAAGCCTCTAAGTCCAGATATAATTTTGATGAAATGTTCAAGTCTTGGATGAACGCACTTGATAATTTTTCTCAGTGGAAGGATTACCTTTACCCCATTGATTGGTTTAGGGAACCCTAATCTCTACTAGCCGCTATGTTGTGCAGACTTTACTGTGTCCCCAATTGTTCCTATTTTAAAGTTGAATGGGCCCCAATAGCTCATCACGTTCTAAGCATGGAAGAATACCTCCCATGGGTTTTCATTCTTTCTCTAGAACTCAAGGCATCCATCCATGACTATCAAAAGGCCACTTCCAGGAAGAAAACTAATTTCTTTTTCTCAGCCTTCATTGTTGATGTATTTTGTACTGAGTTCCGTTATCCCAATTTGGTATGGAACTGGATCTTACTAGCCCCACCTGTACACATCTATAATGCAAAACTATGGGATACCAATTATGTGGCCAGGTTCTACGAAATTTTTGAAAACTTCCTTGGCTGTATTTATTTTCTAATATTCAACAGGGAAGCTCAAGCCTTCTCTCCTAAAGCCAAAAACCTTATTTCTACCATGGGAAATTAGTACATTGGAGAATAATTTGCATATATCAAAGTCTAGGGAAGCAATACCACCCATATGTTACCCAAAGTTGTGCTTGACAGGTTGGTTACTGTGGAGATATCCTTCCAGACAGTGGCTGAAGGAGTTTACAAGAAGCTTGATAGACCAAAAAGAAGAGTTTGGCCTAAGTTCCCTCAAACCCTTGGACCATTGAGCATACCAACTTTGACCTGGTCTACAAAGTTTAGTGACCACATAGTTTCTCTGAAACTGGGTTTTTCCAGCAAAAGACAACATGACCCCAAGGGGTAGGTTAATGCTCATCTTAGGCAAAATCATTTCAAAGCAGGTTATACTCATGAATAAATACAAGATGACTCTATTTACCAAGGATTCAATACCTTTTTTGAATTTTTAGCCAGATCCAAGAGCAAAGAGGAACAAAATCAAATATTGTGCTACCAGAAGGAAATCAGAGACATGGTCCGTGCTTATAGAGCAATGGAATGGGACATTCAGGAAAAGATGAGAAAAGACAAGGAAGAGAAGGAGGCTCAAGAAACTAAAGATTCTTCAGTGACAACTAGCTTAGTGATGGATAAAGGTAAAGGTCCTATGGAGGATGTCCCACATGCATCTGTTGCTCAACAGGTCAAAATCGTGATACATACTTCTCAACAGTTTAAACAAAAGCTGAAAAAGATGACTTCTGTGCTAGATATTCAGGAAATTGCAACTACTCAGGTTGTTGCTGATAAATAGGTAAATGTTACAGTCACTTCAGCATGTGATGATCAGGTGATTCCTGAGCCTAAGCCACTTACTGGTTAGATTTTTCAGGTTTCCTCCTCTCTAGCTCATACCATAGACTTGACCAATTCTGATGTTGAAGAAGGAGGAACTTCTTCAGTGCCTGTCACTGAAGAATTTGGTAATGGTAACAATTTGCAAGAATTTATGAATTTATTCAGTGGTAGTAACAAAAAATATTCCTCTATTCCCAATAACCCACAACCCACCTTTGGGTCTTATCCTTTTTCCTCAGCACTACTACTCTCGTCAATTCAAACCCTATCTACTTTTCCTATTGGATCAATTTTATCACATCCATCATCCTAGCTCTATCACACTTTGACATGCCTACCTTATTCTATCACCACTATCTTTGTACACCCACCTATGCCACAATCTACTACACTTCAAGTTCCTAAGATTCCACTGCACATTCCTTCTTTTTCTCTATCTAAATCATCCATTCCTGAAAAGATCTCAGTACTTTCATCATCACTACTAGGTGATACCATTCATGCTTCATCCCCTGAAACCTCTATTCCAATCATCCCTTTGTCTTTTAAAGCAATTGTTGTCCAAAAACTTGTCCTCCTTTACTGACTTCTCACATCACCATGCCTATGCCTTCTCCTACTATCATTCAGACTTCTCCTTTGGTGTCCATAGGGATTGACACTTCTTCCACTGATGAGGTAAGAGATGAGTTTGATGAAGATATTGTGATCTCTCTTGTAGATTATCGTTATAGCAAGTCTGCTAAGGCAGTAGTTAGGAGAGGTAAGAAGAGAAGAAGAGATCAAGGTGATGTAGATACATCTCTCTCTAATCAGTTAGTGTGGACTCAATAGTCTGGTGACCCACAAGTGGATGTTGCAGATGTTACTTCTATTTTGGGAGATTTCACAGGTGCAAATATCCATTCTATTAATTCATTGAATAGGTCATTTGATAAGAAAAAAGAAGAAATAACCAAACTAAAGGAATAAATGGAACAAACCAGAAAGGAACATGAGGCTCATGTTGCTGATTTAATGAAGATATTTGAGGACAAGTGTAACGAGCTACAGGTGAAGAATACTTCTCTTCAAGATGAGCTGCTAAGTGAGAAGATTGCAAATGTTGTCTTTGTGCAGAGAATAGCCTTGCTTGATAAGCAATGTGAATATGGAACTGCAAGTGCAGCTTAATATTCGTTCTCTAAGTTCTCACAAGAAGAATTCAAGCAAATAGCTCTCAAGACAAATCAAGAGCATTATTGGTTAATCAGTGAAGTGTTCAAAACTATGGATACTATTTTTGAGACTCATCTTGATTTTGATAAGATGTTTGTTACTCTTGAAGATCAGGAGGGAGAAAGCTTCCAAATCATATGATGATGTTGTAGATTGACAAAGATACATGAAAGATAGGCCAAAGAACATCACTATTCTTAGCAGTTTCTAGCTGAAGAAAGGCGGAACTATTTTACATGCTTGGGAATATCTGAATGAAACAATTGGTGAAGCTATTAAGAAGGCGCATCATATTTGTAGCAGGAGGTGGTATGTTGATGACAATTTAATGGATTCTTTGTGTTTTCCTGTAATGGGTCTCATCGAGAATGCATGCCCACTGAAAATCATGTTTGAACAGGTTGAACAGTGACGGGAGAACCAAAAGAGAAAATCCAGGGGCCTAGTCATATCAACATTGATGATGTGGATCAGTTAATAAAAAAACCATTTACTATTGAAGGGAAGATCCATATCTATATTATAATTTGGTATAAGTTAGCGAAGAATGAAATAGAAGTTCACAAATGTGATTCCTAACTTGGACTTGAATCCGCTAACTATCCCAACTTAGATGAGTTGTTAGAGATCTGGAAAATATGGAGAGATTTTCTTGTGTATTAGCTTTGTTTGGGTTTTTCGATCCCTTTTTAAAGGGAATTGATTCTTTTGTAATAATTATTTAAGGGATAGACTTCAAATGTATTAGGGGACTTTTGGAGGGGGGAATATTTGGACAAGAGACTGAAGATACCTCTGTGTACTTGAGATTTATGTAATTTCTTACAAAGATTGATTTAATACAATATTGATATCATTTCACATCTCTTGTTATTGGTTTGATTAAATTTCTTTAACATATCACGATTTTTCCTGTTTCAGATGGATCAACATCGTCGTTAGTTCTTTGCAATTGATAAATGCATTTATTTATAACTATGATTTCTCTATGTGGCTGATTTATGCTTTGATAAAACTTTAAAGAATTTCTTCTTTTAAAAGTCTTTATCTATTTCTGCAAATGATTCAGCTGTGAAGTTAGAAAGATAATAGACATGTTGGTTTTTCAATTAACATTCATACATGCATGTTAGCCTTGAATGATACAATCTTATGTTACTCTCGGTCAATTTTTATTAATTGGTCGTGAGTTAAGTGATAAGTTAATAGTCTAATTTACATTTCTGTTAATTTGATGAAAATACGTGTCTGTATTACACCTCAGGTAGATCTGTAAATGAATTCAACATCCTTTTGAGTAGCTTAGATTTATATCATATTTTCCTTTATAGTTAGATTTTAGTTTCTTTTCTTTGCATCGCCCATCCCATTTTCCAATTTGGGAAATAGATCCTTCAAGGATCAAATCCATAAGAGCCAGCGGAGGCCAATAATATTTGTGGGATATTACTACATCAAACAGGCTGGGGATAGGATTGTCCTTGCATAGGACCTTTCAAAGCCCTTCAGTATGGGTTTTCACCCTTTGTTGTAAGTGTTAGATACCTTTTCAACCACATACACAACTGAGGCTTCAACAAATGGCACTAGAAGGAGGGCCAACATATCATGCCTAAAAAAATTGCCAAAACACCTCCTCCAGCAAGAGATCCAAGTATCACTCTTAGTCGCACCAACACGTCTACATCAAGGGAACAAATCGCATAAAGTTCATACATAATACGCCTTGGCTGGATGGATATGTTGTGTCTGTCTTAGGTGATCAGCATAGGTTTCCTACAAACCCTAAGAAGTGGCTTCCGAAATATAATCCAGATGACAAAATCCCAGTGGAAAACCACATCAAATATTTTACGCATGCTATCAAGATTAAAAATGCCACACATGAAGATGTATTCTGCAGACTATTCCCTTATAATTTTGAGGGAAAAGGTTCTACCTGGTATTTCTCCCTAGAAGCCAGTTCTATCCCATCATGGGATGTGTTTTCCGAACTCTTCTCTTAGAAATTTGGGGATGACAAGACCCCAAAGGATTTAGTCATAGAGATTTCTTCCATGAAGACTAAAGGTAAGGAGCAAGTCAAAGATTATAACCAATGGTTTTCATATTTGAAAAATAGGATTCCAACCATTGGTAGCATATTATATTAAGGGTCTCCCTCCTCAAATATCCATGTGGGTCAAGAGGGCTCATAAGGAGTCCTTGCAGAAAGATTTATCTGAAGCCATTCAAGTCGAAAAGGACAAGTTCTATTTTAAGGATAACCTTGACACATCATCTAAACAAGCTTCTACTTTCTGCAAGAGGATTGAAAATCCTACCAAACCCACCACCACAGCACAAGATCCTTTCAATATGAGTGACATGAAGAATCTCCTTCAGAAAATATCTAATGAGATGGTGGATCTCAAGAAAACTAATAACAAAATAAATCTAACAATAGGGTATTTAATAGGACACCTTTTAGTAGACCTAACCACCCTCCTCAAAACCCACCACCTCCAAATCCTAGTGAGGGATTCACATTAGAGGAAATATTTTATGTCCTGAAAGCCTTGGCTGCAGGAACACCAAACATTCCTCAATCCTCTGGTGATCAGTCAAATCAAGAGTCACAACCTCCCCAAGAAGAAGAGGAAGAAGACTAGGAGGTTAGCACTGTCAGTTTTTTTTTCGAAGAAGAGGAAGAAGAACCTGAAATAGTTTTCAATCTACAACACACTCACAACACTAGATCAAAAGGGAAACCCCTGTAGGAACCATTTCCTATGACATAGTCTCCCAACAAAGGTAAATCCCAAGCACAGAAAGACACTGCCATTCCTGAGCCTGAATATAATTTAGTTGAGGATCTAAAAAGAGTCAAGGGGAATATATCTTTATTCGACCTTCTCAAAATCCCTTCCATAAGAGATTTCCTACCCAAAATCATGGTAATAAAACATCCTAGGGAAACTCAGAATAATAATCTTGAGTCTTCCCCTCGACAAACCAATAAAAATCCCGGAAGCAAGGGAACCCCACCCTTCTTACTCACTTTTGAAATATTCAACAGGAATGTACATAACTGCATAGTTGATTTAGGGGCCTCATCTAATGTGATGCCTCTTTTTGTCTGCAAAAAGTTGAATGCTACATGGGAAACTTGTCTTATCCAAATTGTCCAATTGGAAAGGTCTAAGATTAAAGTTGTAGGAATACTGAAGAATGTTCTACTTAGATTGTCTACAGATCCCAGAATTCATCAGAACATTGACATTGTAATCGCATACATTCCGTAGACTTACGATATGTGGTTAAGCCGAGATTGGTCGAAAAAACTGAAAGGTTATTTTTCCACTGATTGGTCTCACTTTTGTTTACCCCTAAACGGAAAGCCTAGCAAACTCAAAGTTGACAGGGAACCATTTATGAAACAAATGGTGACTAATCTCAACGATTCCAATGAATCTGTCTCCTTCTTCAAAAATCAAATAGAACATTTTACTTTTGATACATTCTTTGGAGACTTTCCTACTGATGTTTCACCAGTGGAGAATGTACCAAAATAGTCCTAAATTACCCATATTAATTATGTACCATTCTCCAATACTATTGTTCATAATGTTTATAATGTAAATACTAATTTCAGAATTGACCCTTTTATTTGGACTTTATTCTTTGATGGCTCTAGGTCTAAAGATGGAGCCGGTGTAGGATGTGTCCTGATCAATCCAAATGGGACCAAGACAATGATTTCATGTATATTAGAGTTTGAATGTACCAAAAACGTAGCTGAGTACGAAGCACTTGTTCAAGAAATCATAAAATCTATTGATTTGGGGGGCAAAAGAAATTGAATGCGTTGGGGACTCGAAAATTATGGTAAAAACTGTAAGAAACCAAATACATTGCCTGTACCCCCATTTAATCAATTATCAAAGGTTGATTAGAGACATGACTAGATCCTTTTCAGCATTCAATATCATATTTGTCCCTAGATCACAGAATTTCGATGTTGATATATTGACCAATTTTGTGTCTTGACTAATCCCGCCTGAAGGTTTGTCTCCGCAAACGTTTTCCATTGATTTGATTTACAGGACTTCCATTCCAGACAATGTCACAAATGGGAAAGTGTTTGATGATGACCAACAGATACTAGATTTCCTTTTATCCCAAGACACCTTTGAAGGTATGGATATTGATGAAACTGATCATGAAAAATATTTGTCTAACCCTTCCAATATCGTTCCCAAGTCTGTTATCAGCTTGGAAAAGTTTTACTATTTACAAGATAAATTTAGACAAACCACCAACTGCAAGACCCAGAGCTCAACACTCAATTATAGAGCTGTCAATCTAGGAACAGAACAAGACCCTCGTTTTATCAATCTTGGAGTTAGTTGTTCCCATGATGAAAAAATAATCTTTATCAAATAATGCAAGGAATTCAAAGATGTATTTTCCAGGACGTATAAGAAATCAGTACTTTTGAGACCAGCATCATGCACCACAAAATCTCGATGAAGCCTGAGGTGAAACCATATCAACAAAAACTGTGGAAGATGCATCCCAGTTTAGATCCCTCTACCAAGAAAGAGCTCAATAAGCTAGTGGTGGCAAGGATTATATTCCCTGTTAGACACACGCAGTGGGTCACCGACTTAGTACCCGTTCAGAAGAAGAATGGAGAAATTAGACTCTGCGTGGACTTTAGAAACTTGAACAGGGCCTCATAGAAGGACAATTATCATGTTCCTCCCATGGAGCAGATTCTGTGGAAGGTAGCCGGATCTGAAATGTTCTCACTTCTTGGCAGTTTTTCAGGGTACAACCAAGTCCTATTTTCCCCCAATGACCAGCTTAAAACATCTTTCCAAACCTCATGGGGAACATTTTCCTATAGGTGGATTCCATTTGGGCTGATAAATGCAGGGGCCACATTTCAAAAATATATGGACATAGCTTTCAGGGGCTTAATTCAGACTTCTGTCACTGTATATCAAGATGATGTAACTATTTATTCTAAAAAATGACATGATCATTTGTCTGCTTTGAAACAGGTATTCGAAAGATGCAAAAATATGGGATTTCCCTCAATCCTAAAAATTCTATCTTCGCAGTGACAGAAGGTAAGTTGTTAGGTTTCATTGTTTCCAAGGAAGGCATGATCATTGATCTAGAACGCACAAAAGCAATCTCCAAGATCGGCCTCCCTAATTCTAGAAAAGCAATGCAGTCTTTCTTGGGTAAGATCAATTTTGTCCATAGATTTGTACCAAATTTTCCCAATTTGTTAAACCTTTGCAAAATTTAGTTAAAAAACATGTACCATTTAAGTGGTCTGAAGAATAGAGAAGTTCCTTTGTGAACTCAAAAGAACCATAGCAGAAGCGCCTGCTCTTATGTCTCCATATTTCAGCAAATATTTTATAATTTATACCTCTGCTACTGATTTTTCGTATGCAATTGTCCTAACATAGAAGAATCATGAGGACATTGAGTTCCCCATTTCCTTCATGAGCTCAACGTTTAAAGGATTTTAGCTCAATTATTCGCAAGTCGACAAACAGGAATACGTGGTATATAAATCGGTAAAACATTACATGCAGTATCTGTTGAAGTTGAGGACTAAGATGATTGTCCCATACATGGGAATTTGAAATGTTCTCATGTAGAAGGAGTTGGGTGAGAAAATATCTCACTAGATAACGGTGCTGCAGGAATGCAATATGGAGATCAAGCCTGCGAAGATAGTTAAAGGACAAGGTTTGTGTCTACTTTCTTCCCAGTCAAACAATCCTAATGATCAACAAACCAATTGGGAGCAGGAATAAGCTGTACTTACAGGTTCTGTAAATGCAATTGAAACAACAACATCTGAATGGTATGACCACATCAATTTTTTTCTTCATAACAGGTTTTCCCCTAAAAACCTTGATCCTAGAAAATGTAGAGCATTAGACTAAAGTCAGCTCCTAATCAACTTATTGATAATATTCTACTTAGAAAAAATTATGATGGATTTTTTCTTAAATGTCTAGAAAAGGATCAAACTGATGATTTCCTTTTTCAATTTCATGCAAGACCTACTGGCGGGAATTTCTTAGGGGATACAACAACTCACAAAATCATTTGGGCAGGGTACTAGTGGCCTACCTTATTCAGAGACGTTCATGCCTATGTCAAAAAATGTGAGCCTTTCTAGAAGTGTGCTGGAAAAGTCAAAAAACCTGCCTTCCCTTTGCAGCTAGTAGAGTCCAGTTCCCATTTAAGCAATGGGGATCGGATTTCGTCGAACCTATCAACCTTGTGTCTTCTTTACAGCACAAATGCATTTTAACAGCCACTGATTATTTCACTAGGTGAGTTGAAGCAGTCCCTCTTAGACTGTGTAATACGAACCAAGTGATATTTTTCTTGAAAACCAAATAGTCACTAGGTTCGGCACTCTTGAGTATCTCATTTTTTATAATGCGTCATACTTCACATCCATTGACCTGACTAGCTACGCCCTTGAAAAGGGGATCAAGCTTAAATTTTCTACCAACTACTACCCTCAGGGAAATTGACTTGCAAAATCCTCCAAAAAAAACATGATAAACATCCTGAAAAAGACAGTGGCCTCCCATCACAATAATTGGCATACAAAGCTCTACAATATAATGTAAAAAAAGGCATAACATATATGAAATTGTGAAAAAACGAAATGAAAATACTTGAATGAGCTTCTCTTGGTTTCAATAATATCTTATTCTCTAATAAATAGGGACAGCCATGCGAAGGTTGAATCTCATATGGCCCCTCTCCCCCGCCCCCCATATCACTCTCGATTCCCCACACCCAATCCATCTACTGTAAAAATAAATGAAAGTTACATAATAGAATAAAATAGATAATATCCATGCATAAACAGTAGCAGAACAAAAAATATATTCATGAAAGGTAAATCCAAGTAATAATCTAAGATATAAATTTTCACAGATACAACTTAAATGAGAATTGATAAATAAATCATGAATGTTACTTAATGAACAACATCCAACCATGTTCCTTCACAATCTTGTGGAACATAATCCATGCCACCATCACCTATAGCTTTAGATCCATTACAATTTCTTGGTCCCTTCGGAGGGCATGTCAAAACTACACACCAGTCATTCTCTACCATATCTTGTACATAAAATACATGTTCCACTTGTGATGCTAAAATAAATGGATCATCTTGCGCTCTATCCTTACTCAAGCATCTCTTCAGATTCACCATGGTGAAACCAATTTCATCAACTTTCATTCCATTCTTATTTTGTACATCTATCCAATCACATTTGAACCATGGATACTTCACCATATAGTAGTCCAATAACATTATTTCTTGAATCACTCCATAATATGTTGCCGTTTGATGTGCAAGGTTTTTATCCTTTGCACTTGATCTCATTAATGTTTGTGCATCTATGCACACACCACTATTTTGGGTGGCCCTAACATTTTCTATGCTTTTACCAAGAAATATACACCCATTGATTAAGTAGACATCATACTTAGCTGCATATGTCCTTGGGCCACGTGCCAACCATTTAAGGGTATCAGAAATATTTTATTTTCCTTCCACCTGTAAATTTTTAAATGTTGTTACAAAACCATTGAATTTAAAAATATATTAAAATAATCTCACCTCCATCCATCATAATATTCTTGATCAATGAAGTTGAATTAAATCTAATACGAAAAACATATCATTACCTGTTTTCTTAAACAATCACTAAATTGTTGGTTGTGGAGCTTCTGTAGTAAGACTTCATCTTTTTGGGCTTGGATGTTACTATTGGCAATTTCTGTCAAGTGCATCCTATTTTCACATAATGTGAATAAAAAATTTATGAAAATATTGTGATATATTATAATAGAAAATGATTTCATAAGGATGTGATTATTACTTACTCTGTCCAAGGTTGAATTTCATCTATGTTGTGCAAGACCCATATGTGGGCTTGTAAAAAACTAGTTTTATCTAATTCAATAGAAGTTCCACTAGATAAGGCCTTCCCATATTGTCCAACCTCTACTTATTCATTGTCCCAAAATTCATTTCTACTAGGCATGCTATGAATATATTCCATACCTTCAACATATCCAACACAAAATTGTATGGATTCCTCCACTGTGTAGTTTTCATCTATGTAGCCTTCGGGCCTATTCTTATTTTTCACATAACTTTTAAAAACTTTCATGTTCCTAGAAAAAGACACACAATTTGTAGTGAAATTAAAAGTATGAATAAAGAGTTGCTAGTAATGTATTATTATTATATATACATAAAATGTTTGAATTTATGTGGATTTTCACTTAATAAAATTTCACTGACGTTTCAAAAGGGTACATCCATCTATATGCAACGGGTCCACAATAACGTATCTCTCGTACCAAGTGTATAGTCAAATGTATCATTATATCAAAGAATGAAGGGGGGGGGATATTTTTTGAGTAAGCACAAAGTTTCCACAACATCATCTTGTAAGTTATCAAGATCTGTTGGATCCACCATTTTTGCACAATTTCTCCTATAAATGAAGCAAAGCCTGCAAATAGTGTTTCGAACTGCTTTTGCTAGCACATGTCGCAATGATACTGGAAGGATTTGTTGCATGAGAACATGGAAATAATGTGCTTTCATACTATGAAGCTTGATATATTTCATAGATACATTATTTCAAGGGTTTGAACTATATCCATCTGAAACTTTTAACATGAACAAAACATGACAAAGAATCGCTTTCTCCTTTTTTGAAAGAGTGTGTGATGCAGGTGGAAGAAATGATTTTTTTCCTTTTTGTTCTAGCCACAGTGAATTCCTTATACCCAACTATTGTAAGTCATCACGAGAAATTTTCCCATCCTTTGATTTATCTTTTATATCTAGAAGGGTTCCAAAAACACTTTCGCATACATTTTTTTCTATGTGCATTAAATCTAAAATGTGACGCACTAGGATATTCTACATCCACCGTATAAAAAATCAATTAATTATAACATCAAAGAAAAACTAAACAATATATTCCAATTAAACACAATGAAATCCTTCAAGCATCGTACATTTTGGGCCTTAAGTTAATGTGTGCACATACCTCCCAATATGGTAAATTGAATAGAATTAACCTTTTCTTCCACACGTCACACTTCGAATTTTCACCTTTTTAAAAATTTCTCTTTCTTTTTGTAATTTTAGACTTTCCCCATTTCTCTTCCCTTCCTTTTGTTTCTGTAAAAATATCTGACACTTGTACAATTGTAGGCGCAATGAGATGCTCATACTTCTCATTAAATGGTCCTTTTTGTGAATGATACTTATGATTTATCGAAAGATATCTCCTATGTCCCATGTACACACACTTCCTACTATATTTGAGATACATTGAATCTGTGTTTACACATATATGGCATGCACAAAAACCTTTAGTCGTGCAACCAACCATATTTCCATAAGCAGGAAATTCATGGATTATCCACATCAATATAGCCTTCATATTAAATAATGACCTTGAATGAGTATCGTATGTCCTTGCCCCTTCATCCCATGTTAGTTTTAGTTCATTTACGAATGGTTCCAAATAAACATCTGTCTCATTTCATGGTTGCTTGGGACTAGGTATTAACAATGGCAATAAACAAAAGCTCATTTTCATGCATAACCATGGAGGAAGGTTATATGTGACTAGTACTACGGGCCATGCACTGTGAGTACTACTCAAGCTTCCAAAAGGATTAAATCCCTCCACTTTCATTGTGAGGATCGTTGGAAAAATTAGGCCATTTAGAATCCGTACTTTTCCATGTCGGGCTATGAACTGGTTGGCGCATTATTCCATCCTTTCTTGCATTCTCATGATCCCACCTCATTTTCTCTGAAATATATGTAGAGATGTAACAAAAACATAAAGATTCATATATACATTGCAATACTTAGTAGGTTAAAGAAGATGATTTTTTAGTAGGTTGGTAGTACATGAAGGTGTATGATATAATGGAATTATAAGAGTTCAAAATCATTCCTGTACATTCTCTTCAACCTCGACACTATAGGGAAATACCTCATCACTTTGGCTACGACACATGTACGCACCTTTTTAGAAAGGGAATCAACCTTCCATCTTGGTTCACCACATGTTGGGAATTCATTTATTTTTTAATATTTACCACAATATAAAATGCAATCATTGTGGCATGCATGTATCATTTCATAGTCCAACCCCCAATGATTTAATCAAACTTTTTGCAACTTATGTAGATTCTAGAAGTGTATTTCCTTTTGGAAGCATTTCTCTTTGCAAATTCAACAACTAGTTGAGACTTGGATCAGACCATCCATTTCTCACTTTAAGGTTGTACAATTTCACTGTGGCCGATAGCTTAGTGAAAATTGTGCATCCTGAGTACAATGGTTCCTTGGCATCTTCAATTAACTTTATATATTGATTGATATCATTTTTTTCTTCCGTTTATTCTACTTGGTCAAGTTCACAATTCACATCTGGATTTTAATTATAATATTGATAAGCATCATTCACTATTTCAACCATGTGATCATCAACCATGGTTTCCTCGTTATAATCATCATTCTCAAGAACTTTAATATCATTTGTAATCAATCTTGCAAACTCATCATTATGATTATCATATTGATGTTTGACTATGTGTTCATCACCATGTGTAATTTCTTGAGGAAAAACATGCATCTTTGTTGTGTGGTATTTCTTGCTCTTGTCAAATTTATATTCTTGAGTAGGAACCCTCTCTCCCTAGAAAAACCAAGTTTTATATGAACTTAGTGTACCATGAATCATCAAGTTGACTTGTACTTCCTCAAACATCAATACTATAACATTGCAACATTTTTTACAAGGGCGTCTTGTGGTGTTCGTATCCTCCGAATGCCTTTTTGCAAACTCTATGAATTACTCAACCCTAACTTGATATTCCTTTGACATCCTACATAGAACCAATTTGCACATCACGTAAGAAAAAACACTACAAATTACAATGAAGACATATGTTATAAAATATCATATTGAAGAATCAAATATAAAAAGTATACCTCGTTTTCAAATATGTCCAGTCCCTTTTTTTGGCCATTTAAAAATAAAACCAACCTAATTTCTTGAATTGTCTCCTCTAGAGTCGGCCTCTTAGCTTCCTTCAAATATATGGTTAGGAATATTCATATAGTACACCCATATTCTTTCCAAAATATCCTTTACCAGCACATGACAACCATATATTACACCACACAAGCTTCCACCTTATAATAACCAAATCCAAATATCAATTACATAATATTTTGGTTTTATATTAAAGCCAAGATATTTAATATTTTAACCCATTAATATAACTCTGAAGATAAAAAACAAATTTGTGAAATATGGTGGGCCCCTCCCCATTGGATATTGTGGTCGAATATTGGAGGTAGAAAGGTCACTTTTAGGGGGCAGGATGGTTTATAAGGCTAATCAGCTTGACATTAATAGTCCATTAATAGTCCCACAACCCTACAAATATGGCGTTCTCCAAGCACGAGTCAGCTGGATAGATACAACTGCAACCTCCATAAGTGTCGATCGTCACCACCAGGTACTCATTCATCGTTTATCAACCCTTTTGACAGTTCCTCCATGGCCTCGTATGTACAAATCCTTCACCCATCTGAGGACATCATCTGCGGTTGACTTTACAACGTTTATGATCCTCATTTGTTGTTGTCCAGTGTCAGTGATTTCCATAACGCTTTGTTTTCACCTTCCGGAGACCGGTCAAAACTGTTTAGAAATTTAAAGGCATCCTTAATAGGGTTCACATTAGAACAATTTCCAAATTTCACAGATATTGTCCAAAGGGTAGCCTCCAATTTTTCCCCCACTGGGAATGCCATCTTAGATGATACCCACTCCCATGTTGTTTGAAAAAATACACTAGAAGCTATTAGGAATGCCCTGGGTCTCTCTGAATCCCAATGTCACTCCCTAGTCGCCTTCACTGAATCAGAGGTTCTGCATGTGTTTGGGAAAGCCAACCTAGAATCCAAGAATAAATTGTTCCAGACCATTTTGAACTACCCAATTCCCTTAGAGACCCTTATCACCCCACTATCCTCCAAATTGTTCATAAATCCTGCCATATTAGCCATCTCCCTCTTGATTCAAATCCTGGGTCATGATAGTTATAGCATGGTCTCTGAAGTAATGCTAGGAATTCTCTTTTACCTTAGTCAATATGAAGCAGGAATTAAGTTCGATGACTTCTTGGCCAGAGAAATCAATTCTCAGCTTGAGAAGTTTGATTTGGATAGGCACTTTAGATACCAGGTGCATCTATTTTCCATCATAGTCAGTTCCAACTGGAAGACCCTTAAGGTCATGGATCCAAGGGTGTTCAAATCCTGGCCCCTATCTGTCCAAAAGTTCCAGGACTGGTCTTACACCCTGTTGATTGACAGAATTGTCCTCAGCATCTGCAGACTATTTTTCCATAAAGAGAAGCAGATATCAGAAGACATGAAGGATACCTTGCAACAAGATAGTATTGGATATTGGTTCCTGATGCCGAAGTATTCAGTTATCGAGGTATATGGTTTTTCGGTTTCCCCTTTCATGCTACCAGTTTACCTAACTCCCCCAGTATTCACACTAGGATAAATCAACCAGAGTATTTCTGTAGAGCATTTTACTATGCACAAGAAGGACTCTTGGATCAAATACCCTATTAATTACGGGCCCTTCGTTGTGAAGAAGCCAGCAACGTTATCAAAGGTGGAGAAATTTTTTAATGCCATGAAGTTTCAGGTGACTCATGCACACAATTACGATCCTAAGGGGATCATTTCCCATAGGAGGGTCCACATGTAGAGGTCAGCCTTTATTCACTCCATGATCCCCAACTTGTCATAGGAGGCAAATTGTCTTGCCTATGATTTTGATTGGACTCCTACAGAGAAAATCCAGGCTCCTAAAGAAGTGCAAGGTATGGTCCCAGCTACTCCCTTGCCCCTAAACAATGATCATTGTAGCATAAGGTCTTGGACAGAGGTGGAAGATATGGAATGTGATGAATAAACCCCTAGAAAGAATCCTAGGATAGACGTAGAGGAGGACATAATGAACCTAGAGTAGAAGTTTAATTTTGAATCCGATTCCCTCAAAACAGTGATAGAGGAGGAGCTTAATTCAGTAAACCCTACTAGGGGAAATGTTGCAAATCAGATGGTGATCATGTAGAAACTAGTGGTTGTAAATCCAGTCACTACACATTCAGAGAGAAATCCCCGAAGAGCCACACAATCAATCAACAAAGAGAGTGAGGAGTCTCTACATAATTGTTAGAAGTGTTATTTTGCCTCTGCTATTGAAGGGAAATTTAAGACTTAAAATCAAATGTTGACCACCTATGGGTAGCTCAAAGAGAAATCCAAGGCTGAGAGTCATAAATATTCCAAGGTGTTAAGCAAGCTATCATGAAGCAAAGTATCTTTGACTACTTCCAGGAATCTTACAACAAACTCCCCGACCCTAGCCATCGCTAATGAGGAAGGAGTTTTAGGGGTCGAGTTAAAGATGGATCAGTTCCCAATCCCAGATAAGATTTTGTTCCATCAGGGACTTAGCGATCTCATCTATGTTGATCTGAATAAGGAGGTGTTAGGCCATCTCAAGTCCCAACAAAGGGTGGTTAAACTGGATACCAAATTGAAGGAGGGAAAGGAAACAAACAAGGCATGGAACCTGTAGGTGAAACTCCTGGCATACCAAGTGGAATACCTAACAACAAAGAATGCTTTACAGCAGCCCCTTGTAGCTAAGTAGCTAGTGGCAACAAAGGAGGCTATTTTACCAGCTAATCCACTAGCCAAGATACAGGATTACAAAAATAAAATCAAGACACCTATGAAAGAAATATAGTTACCTCCTAAAACCGTGCAGATACAAGGGGATATTGAGGCATTCCAACATGAATTTTTGGATCTGAAAGGTTACCCTATTATGTTGGAGACTGACAAGTGCACATGGGAAGAGGAGCAGCAAAAGGTGCATAAGAGAATTGATGAATTAAATGACTATAACACCCTTAAGGAAATATCACTCACTGCTTTGGTGATCAAAGATATGTCTGAAATGTGCCTAAAGGACCTGGAAATCACTCAATTGAAGGAGGCCAATCAAGAGCTCCAGGACAAGATCATTGCTAAGGAAAGTGAAGACTCCGCTGAAGAGATCAGGACACTAAAATATAAAGTAATCAGGTATGAGGAAAGGGTCATAGGCTGAATTCCCCTGCAAGGGGCTAAACATTTTCTCTAGGATGCAGTGATAAAGGAGATGCCCTCATTAGAAAAGCATTTGTTCATGGTGGATGAGCATAAACAGGATCTTATGGATCCAAGTAGAAGATGTAAATCCCTGTAGGAAATTCTAGCACAACGTCCTTGGGAGGAGGCCCAGAAGGCGATTGTTGTTCTTAACTCAGCCTCTGGGGAAGAACTAATTGTCGTGGGGATTACTGACAGGATATTAGTTTTGGTGGCAGAAAGGAGGATGACCACAAAGAACAACATGTTACAAAATGCACTTACTAGGATTAGCATTATTCAACAAGGGGTAGAAAAGTTCAACAAATTGTTTCAGCCCCTATTTCAGAAAGGGTTTCCTGAGTTTTGGGGTCCTCAGGGGAAGTTGATCCCTCAGAGAAAATATGTCGAACTATTGCAGGAGGAAATACTAAACCATGCAAATTTTGAGGGTATGAATGGTGGGATAAAGGGACATGTAATCATCGATAAACTCGGTGAGGACTTTGAGCTACTAGAAATACTCATGACTGCCAAATCATATCTCCCTACTATTGGCCATAGCCCCCTGATTGACCTAGATCTTATCCTAAAGGATATATTTGAGATGGCCACCCCTACAGATCAGTAATGAAAAGATATACATAGAGTGAGAAATCATCATCCTGGAAGGCCCGCGAGTAGCTGAGTCAACCATAGTCTGTTAAAAATATGCTCGGAGTTGTCATTTTCATCAAGCAAACCAAAAATCCCCAAATGTTGGTATCTCCCTTTTTGATTGGTCATGTGTAGCATAGCATGCCTTCCTAAAATTTTTTGTGGGCAATACACATCTACCACATGAGAGTTTGTTAGGATTTAGGATGTACTTTCGGTTTTGATTCCCGCAACGTAACTAATTTTGATGCCATTTTTAGACATACGTCTCATTAAAGGAAATTTCAATTCAAAATGGGCCTTCCAAAAATAATACAAATTCCATGTCATCATGTGTTATCCAATCAAAATGATTTAAAATTCAAAAAGGGAGCACCTCTTAAAAAAAAAATTAATATAAATTTGGGGATAGGTATCATAAAAAACACTAATTTTTTTGTTCGTATTTTCAACATATCTCCCTGTGTTTTAACTCAAATTCTGATCAGGAGAGATCATTGGATGCAAAATTAAATTCTACATCCAATGAGTACCCACTTAGAATACTTTTCACAGGCCCTTCTACCCAAAAAACAAGAAAAACCTGAAAAAAGTGTGATGATGACATCATCATCACTTTTTTTCAGTTGTTTATTGTTTTGGGGTAGATGGGCCCATCAAAAGTATGTCGATTCAGTACTTGTTGGATGTATAATTTAATTATGCATCCAATGAGCTCTCCCGATTGAAATTTGAGTAAAAATATAGGGAGATATGTCAAAAATATGAACAAAAAAGTAGTTTCTTTTCTTCCTCCAAAATTAATAAATATTATTTTATTATTTTAACTATTATTTTATTAATTTTCCTTAGGAGGCCCATTTTTGAATTGAAATTTCCTCTAATGCAAGGGTAAATTGCACGATAAATGTAACCTCCATGGAGGAGGAAGGGTTCGACTTTCATTTTTGAAGCCTCTGTGCTTGGATTGTAGCTCTGTAAAATTTCTCGAAAGTGTTAATGAAAAGTGTCTTTTTAAGTTTATGAGATCATCACCGTGTTCATATTTAGTTTATCTTTCCTGTTTGCTTGATTTTCATATGTGTAAATTCTACTAATGCTTTCTAGAGAAAACCATGACCTGTCTTGACCCTGCTAAGGGTTGTTGTGGCATGTCTTAAACCTATTAGGACTTTCATAACTGGCTGAAAGTGCCTTGAGGACTGTTAAGGGTCCCAAGCCTATGTATGAAGGTACCATGACCTACTATGGGTTACTAAGGGTGTCATGAGTGTGTGTAAATTTGTTTGCATCATAATTGTGTACTTCTTAACTAGGTCATGATCTGTTAGTATGGATGGCATTCTATGTGAGGTCTATTACGTGGGTCACTACCCTTTATTGTACTAGTTATGTAACTAATGAAACCCTTGAGTTGATGCCTCTCACCCATGTGTTGGCTACCAAGCTAGGATCAAATCTCACAGAGGTCAAAAAGAATGGAACCTATTCCTAGTTGAGGCTTGATGGAAAAACAAAAGTAACCATTGAATACAAAAATGAGAGTGGTGCGTGGTTCCTCTACGCATTCACACAGTTCTCATCTCCACTCAACATGATGCGACAGTGACCAATGAACAAGATTTATCTAAAGGAAGTGAGAGGGTTCTGTTTTTATGCAAGGGGGTATGTTTTGAATACTAAATTGTAATGACCTCCATCAAATCCTGCTAATTTTTTTGGCTTATTTGATTATGTAATTTGCTTAAGGGATTTCGCAAAAAAACTTGTCAAAAAATACCACTTAGCTGTGCAAAATAGTCTTAGTTGGTTTTTGTATTCAATGTACTAGTGATATGTTGATGCAAGAGCATAGGCTCAAGAGGGCGAAGTCATTCATGACTTCACAAGGTCAATGGAACTCTTAAGTTACCTAGGTTCTTGTACATTTGTAATTTGCTTTATTTTGTAAAAGCTCAATAAAATGGATAAGGAATATAGATCCTTTTCCACATGTAATAGTTAGGATTGAGTTAGTTGTGATTCATAAGGTTAGCAAAGATCAATAAGGACTGTACTCCTTTATTATAGGATCTAGAAACATAATCCTCTTGTATTTAAATCAGTTTGAGTTATTTTCTTAGCAGCTTAGTTAGCTTACAGAGCTTGTTGGCTCGCAGAGCTTAGGATAGGTAATAGAGGTTTGAGGATAGCTCAAAGAATCTTTTATTATCTCATAGAGCTTGAGAAAGAGAGAAATTTGACATAGCATGAATGGAGGAATGAGAGGTGCACAAAAGAGTGAGCGAGGACTGAACAAGTAGAATTCTCTGTGTGTATTTGAATTTCTGGTGAATTGAATAAAGAATAAAGGATTACACTCTACATGTGGTTTTGATGGATTTCATGTCTTCATATAGTTCTATAGAAGTACAAATTCATCCCGCATTCACTCCATATAACCCTGTATATAAACTCTGTGGCTTTGGATTGCCATATTTCCTTAATTGCAAAAAAGAATTGATACTATCAGTGACCAGTTCAGTGAAGCTTTGTAGAGGGTTAAACCTTAACCAGTAGCTCAAATAAAACAAGATCGTAGAGTGGGGATCGATCGTGGGGAAGATCAATGGTTTATAGTGATATCACCGGGAGAAGTTGCAAGAATTGAGAAAATTTTCATGTCCACGATATTCTATGGAATGCACTTAATAAATTTTGGAATCCACTGTTGATTTGGTGGGGACACTAATCGATCGATCAGAAAT
Organism: Pseudotsuga menziesii; assembly: GCA_001517045.1. Classification (NCBI taxonomy): domain Eukaryota; kingdom Viridiplantae; phylum Streptophyta; class Pinopsida; order Pinales; family Pinaceae; genus Pseudotsuga; species Pseudotsuga menziesii. The sequence goes on along the minus strand of LPNX010010396.1, from coordinate 13,713 downwards.
CCATTTCGCTACGTGGAAAATTAAGTTGTACAGACACTTAGGCTGGCCATGAAATTGATAAGTCTACAATTGAGATTGACAACAGGGAAGAAGCATTGTGCGGATACTCTTTTTTCGAAGTCTCAAAAGTCTAAAAGCTGACTTTCGATTCCTGCCTTTCAGAAAGAATTCCCTGCAGAAGGGAACATGTGGAAACCTAGAATACTACTGTGGAAGAAAGTTAGATAGTGCAGAAATTTGTTTAACACAAAGAGTTTATTTCATATCTCAATGGTTTTGAAGTCTGTACACAAATCAGCACCATCATATGTGTAAATTTACTATAATATTCAGATCTTGATTTTCGAAGCACTAAGAGTGAACAATAAATGAAATAGAGTGAACAATAAATGAAATAGATATTGCTTTGCATAAATAACAAGGAAAATAAACCCTAAATATCATATTCATATAACTTTTAGTTTACAATGACTGTAACAACAATTTTAAGGTGGACAAACAAATATGAAATTACTTTAACTCTAACCTGTAGCTTCCTGGGCGTGCATAATGATTTATGGAAGTGAGCTTTGGTGTCTTGATATTTATTTGGTGTCTACCCTACCCTGCCATCTCCTTAAAACAACCCAAATCATCTTCTTCTTGTTACTATGTTGCAGCCCCCTTCTTCACTACCCAAAAACGTTATGCACAGTCATAACAAGAAGGAAGACTACAATGTTATTACCCAACAAACCCGTAATAGATTCTTGTAGGTATCAATATGGATTGCAAGTCCCTTTTTTGCTGTAACAAACCTTTATATTGTCCCAGATGAACCGTGTGGATCACTGTAGAGGTCGAACTGTAAACCGTCCTCACAAATAAGACTATGTCCTCTCCAACACAAAGTAAATCATCCTCAAAAACAAGATTGTGTCCTCTCCATAGGATGTCATGGCCCACTCAGTCCAAACTCAGCCAACAAATGAAGAATACAGCCTCCACAAGATGAAATCGGCCCTTTTTTTACTCCTTTTTTTTTAAACATAAAAACCAAAAAATATGAAAAGCAGAATATGCATGAATCTATAGCATCTTATATCTAGATGGTCCTGAAAATTTGTTGTATGTATAACCACGACATGAACCTATGATCCTAGGTATAACATAATATTCTTCCTTGTTAGACTCATAGAAAGACCCCCTTGGGATAAACCTTATTATATAATATGGTATGGGGATGGTGCTAGGGTGTCCTAGTTTCTTATATTCTTAATTTAATTATTGCATAAGCATTTCTAACTTCTATTCTATTGCTTTTCAAGGATATTTATAACTTACATAGTAGGGAGGCTCTATGGGTTAAATATAAATATATTTTTAATGTGGAGATATCCCAACCTGTATACTAACTAATATATGGTGTTAGTATGATAGGAGATGAAGATGTTAAAGTTGTCACCGCCATTTTAACATATCAATGTATTTTTAGGAGGAGTTTGAAATGGCTTCGATCACCTCATTTAATGTCTTGGAAGGTATGGGCAACTTCATTTCCTTTAGAGCTCAAGAAATATCACTTGGGAGTGAGTAAATTAGTCAAAGGTGCAGTACTACACTGGCCATAACATTATTAGAGATCACTTGGTTAAATAATTTCATATGCCACCTATCCTTGACTCTCCAATGACCTGATTAAATAGAAATTCCAATGCAGCCACCTGTAAAAACTACTACACTTCCACTACTAAAATGGTTCATTGAACAATGCAAACACATAAATGAGGTGGAGGCTATAGATTGGAATATCATGATTAAATGTAACACCGTATATCTCTTCTCATTATTCTAATATCCATGGTTACCTAATTGATATGTCAATTAAGAAAGTAGATTTGTAAGGCATACCACCATAGAAATTTTAGCTCATATTTAGTACAATTCTAGCTCTATGGAAATAGACTAATTTAGCACAATTATTTTATCCTTACGGTATCCTTACTTATTGACATGGGACCTTGAATGATATATAAGTAATTTGATCAAGTAACTAGTAAATCCACCTACATATAAATGCATGCAGTAGATACCGACTAGAAATAATACTATGTTTGGATAGTGTAACCTCAACAACTAACCTCAGATGAAATTAATGACATCCCTTATGTGGTAATCTAAAATTGATTACTAGTGCACTTGAATACATTGAAACAAACTCACTACCCCCATCCTTCTACAAATAACCATCACAATCAATGCATTATAAGCCATGGTTATTACATTATTTAAATTCATGTCATCCACCATAATAGGCTAATATACATGGTTGATTTCATGGTATACCCTCTCAACCTCATTATTTGTATCAAGTCATTTTCCTTGTGAAATCCATTAATTCATCAAAGGATTATTAATGTAAGTATTAATATTTGGTTGATCACAACCATTTCCGTACATATGATCCACCAATTCAAGATAAATGACAACTTTGCCTCCTTTGCAATGTCCATTATTCAAGGTAGTATATGTTACTTCATTTGGTGTCAATCATTTTCAGTTAGGGATGATGGTTAAGGATACTTAAGGATAGTTTAGATGAAATTTTGGATCTATATAGCCATGTTTTTATCTGATCTAGCTACAAGATTGTCATGGTTCACTAATCCATATAACAAGTGTTGTAGGAATTAGAAAGGTGTCCTTTCCCTCATTAACAGCTACATTACTAGCTATAATATACCTATAATTTGTTTGATAATTATAAAGAGATTGAGGGTTGACATTGTAGGTTAAAAATTATACTTATAAGGTGATGGGGGTTACATCATATTCATATGGTCCATCAAACAAGTTATGAGATTATCATTAGGAGAGTAGTGTAAATGGTATAATGCAGGTCTGAAATACATAGGTTATTAATGTCGGTTGAAATTCCTTTTATCTTTATAAGAATTTCATATGGTTGGAAGAGGTTGTAATGATAAAAATTCTGAATATTTAAAAGGATTCTATAAGTTATCTTGTAGGTTTTTTCCAGATAGGACCTTAACCAATGTATTAATGAATTGTCAAACTTAGGGAGAGCATATAGATTGTAAGTAACAACGTATATTTCTACTCATAATTATTATAATATCCCTCGTTACCTAATTGATATGTCAATTTAGTACAATTATTTGATCCTTATGGTATCCTTACTTATTGACATGGGACCTCGAATGATATATAATTAATTTGATCAAGTAATCGGTAAATCCACCTACGTAAGTATAGATGGATGTAGTAGATACCGACTAGAAATAATACTATGTTTGGATATTGTAACCTCAACATCTAACCTCAGATGAAATTAATGGAATCCCTTATGTGGTAAGATAAAATTGATTACTAGTGCACTTGAATAGATTGAAACAAATTACTCATTTCCCCCATCCTTCTACAAATAAACATCACAATCAATGCATTATAAGCCATGGTTATTACATTATTTAAATTCATCTCCTCCACCACAATACGCTAATATACATGGTCGATTTCATGGTATACCGTCTCAACCTCCTTATTTGTATCAAGTCATTTTCCTTGTGAAATGCATTCATCAAAGGATAATTAATGTAAGTATGAATATTTGGTTTATCACAACCATTTTCCTTTATATGCACCACTAGTGCAAGATAAATGACAACTTTGCCTCTTTCGCAATGTCCATTATTCAAGGTAGTATATGTTACGTCATTTGGTGTCAATAATTTTCAGTTAGGGATGATGATCAAGGATGCTTAAGGATAGATTAGATGAAATTTTGGATCTATATAGCCATTTTTTTCTATGATCTAGCTACAATATTGTCATGGTTCACTAATTCATATAACAAGTGTTGTAGGAATTAGAAAGGTGTCCTTTCCACCATTATCAACACGTACATTACTTGGTATAATATACATATAATTTCTCTGATAATTATAAAGATATGGAGCGTTGACATTGTAGGTTAAAAATTATACTTATAAGGTGATGGGGCTCACATCATATTCATATGCTCCATCAAACAATTTATCAGATTATCAAATGTAGGAGAATAGTTTCAATGGTATAATACAGGTCTGAATAACATAGGTTATTAATGTCGGTTCAAATTCCTTTTATCTTTAAAAGAATTGCATATGGTTGGAATTAGAGGTTATAATGATAAATATTCTGAATATTTAAAAGGATTATATAGGTTATATTGTAGGTTTTCTCCAGGTTAGGACCTTAACCAATACATAAATGAATTTTCAAACTTATGGAGTGCATATAGATTAAATGGAACATCGTATATTTCTTCTCATAATTATTCTAATATCCCTCATTACCTAATTGATATGTCAATTAAGAAAGTATATTTGTAAGGCATACCACCATAAAAAATTTAGCTCATATGATCTCCATAAGAAGAGATTAGATCATAAATCCAACCAAGAAAAAAACTAGAAAAAATTGTTAAGGGAATACTACATATGATATATCTCTTTGTAAGGAAAGAAAAAATAATGAGTCATATCATGATGTCAGTAGTTACAAATAGCATATCATAGAGAAAATATATATCTTTTGTAGAATCATAAGAGAGTCTATGGAAATATACTAATTAATTAGTACAATTATTTGATCCTTAGGGTATCCTTACTTATTGACATGGGAGCTTGCAAGCTATATTAGTAATTTTATCAAGTAACCGGTAAACCCACCTACGTATAAATGCATGCAGTAGAAACCGACTAGAAATAATTCTATGTTTGGATATTGTAACCTCAACATCTCACCTCAAATGAAATAATTAATGGCATCCCTTATGTGGTAAGCTAAAATTGATTACTAGTGCACTTGAATACATTGAAATAAACTCATTGCCCCCATCCTTCTACAAATAAACATCACAATCAATGCATTATAATCCATGGTTATTACATTATTTAACTTCATGTCATCCACTGCAATAGGCTAATATACATGGTCAATTTCATAATATACCCTCTCAACCGCCTTATTTGTATCAAGTCATTTTCCTTGTGAAATCCATTCATCAAAGGATTATTAATGTAAGTATGAATTTTTGGTTGATCACACCTATTTTCCTTCATATGCTCCACTAGTGCAAGGTAAACGACAAATTTTACTCCTTTGTAATGTCCATTATTCAAGGTAGTGTATGTTACTTCATTTGGTGTCATTCATTCTCAGTTAGGGATGATTATTAATGGAATACTTAAGGATAGATTAGATGAAATTTTGGATCTATATAGCCATCTTTTATCTGATCTAGCTACAAGATTGTCATGGTTCGCTAATTCATATAACAAGTGTTGTAGGAGTTATAAAGGTGTCATTTCCCTCATTAACACCTACATTACTAGGTTAATATACATATAATTTGTTTCATAATTATAAAGAGATTGAGGGTTGACATTGTAGGTTAAAAATTATACTTATAAGGTGATGGGGGTCACATGATATTCATATGTTCCATCAAACAAGTTATCAGATTATCACTAGGATAATAGTTTAAATGGTATAATGCAGGTCTAAAATACATAGGTTATTAATGCCAGATCAAATTCCTTTTATCTTTATAAGAATTGCATATGGTTGGAAGAGGTTATAATGGTAAAAATTATGAATATTTAAAAGGATTATATAGGTTGTCTTGTAGGTTTTCTACAAGTAGGACCTTAACCAATGTATTAATTAATTGTCAAACTTATGGAGAGCATGTAGATTATATGTAACACTGTATATTTCTACTCATAATTATTCTAATATCCCTCGTTACCTAATTGATATTTCAATTTAGTACAATTATTTGATTCATATCAATGCATGCAATTTAGTACAATTATTTGAGTCACAATCAATGCATTATAAGTCATGGTTATTACGCTATTTAACTTCATGGAATCCACCACAATCGGCTAATATACATGGTCGATTTCATGGTATACCCTCTCAACCTCCTTATTTGTATCAAGTCATTTTCCTTGTGAAATACATTTATCAAAGGATTATTAATGTAAGTATGAATATATGGTTGATCATAACCATTTTCCTTCATATGCTCCACTAGTGCAAGATAAATGAAAACTTTGCCTCCTTTGCATTATCCATTATTCAACGTAGTATATGTTACTTCATTTGGTGTCAATCATTTTTAGTTAGGGATGATGGTTAAGGGAATCCGTGAGGATAGATTAGATGAAATTTTGGATCTAAAAGACATGGGTTAATGGGTCAAATCCCTTTTATCTTTATAAGAATTGCATATGGTTGGAAGTGGTAATGATAAAAATTCTTAATATTTAAAAGGATTATATAGGTTCTTGTAGGTTTTCCCCAGGTAGGTCCTTAACCAATGTATTAATGAATTATCAAACTTATGGAGAGCATATAGATTAAATATAACACTGTATATCTCTTGTCATAATTATTCTAATATCCCTAGGTGTAAATGCAGTAGATACCTACTAGAAATAATAATATGTTTGGATGTAACCTCAACATATAACCTCAGATGAAAATGAAATCCCTTATGTGGTAAGCTAAAATTGATTACTAGTGAACTTGAATCTATTGAAACAAACTCATTATCCCCATTTTTCTAAAAATAAACCTCACATGCAATGCCTTAGAAGCCATGCTTATTACATTATTTAACTCCATGTCATCCATCACAATAGGCTAATATTGCATTTCCTTTCAATGCATTTGTTTGGTTCCCACCTACATGACTCCCAGTACAAGGGTCGTTCCCCTTTTCATTGAAAATCTTACGAGAAAACTCGGGTGTTTTTTCTATCTATACCAAAAAAAAGGAAATTAAATTTACCAAAAAAAAACAAAAAACAAACGAAATTAAAAAAAAAATGGGACCCCTAACATAACTTTTCACAATTTATCTCCCGTGAATAGTTTTGCAAGGAAGGGCAGTGTTTTCTTTTTGCACAAGCCAGAGTTTACTTGCTTCGATTCTGGTATTAAACACAATGAAAGATGAAGCTAAGATGTTGGGATATATTGAGGTGAACTGCGTGAGGTGTAACTTAAGTTGAACTGCATGTTTGTTCTCTCTTCTACGTTATTGCGGGTAATTTATCAATTATTTCGTGAAAACAACATAAAAACCTGAAAACAACAAACATTGAAAGCATTATGTGGTTTCTTTATTGACAGAAATAAAAATAGTGGTTCCTCTGCTACAAAATTTTAAGTGTAATATGCATTATGTGTTGCATTTTGTACAAAATTTTATCATATGCTTAGTAAGTGTAATACGCATTTTGTGGTTTCTTTATTGACAAAAATCAAAATAGTGAGTCCTCTGCTACAAAATTTTAAAAATTCTATAAAAATTGTGGTTTCCTCTAGAGCTAACCATGGATTGTGGTGGCGCTTCCTCTAGGGATGACCGTGGATTGATAGAAATCAAAATAGTGGTTCCCATGCTACAAAATTTTAAAAATTCTGTAAAAAAATTGGTTTCCTCTACGGCTGAGTCATGGACTGTTTGACATTCATTTAGCTGGGTTTTTATTGTTTTGTGAGCACTAGAGTTGGACTTCACTTTCCCACTACTGCAAGACAATTACCGTGTTTATCTTTGGGGATTCATGTGTAAACCTTGTCCTGCTTGCAGCCTCTAAGACCGAGGGGTCTTCACTCTTGGAGATTGGGATATCTTGTTGGCTACTGTACATGTCTAACCTAAACCTACAATACTCTAACCTTCTCTCTCTCTTAATTTATGAAATTTTTTCCTTTTAGAAAATAGTCTTCCCTTTTACTATTGAAACTGGTTAGATAGAGTAATCATTTAAACAACTTTCAGATATGAATTGAGTGATGATAGACTTTATTTTTTTGGTTAATTATGTAGGCTTTGTACAAGTGGAGACATGGAGGTAAGTGATTGTTTGTGATTGAAGTATATCATTATTTTTATTTAACTTAATTTTTTTTTTAACAGAAACGAGTATGTTTTATATTAATAAAACTGTGGTTGAGCCACCCAAGAGGTTATATCTGTGAGTTCTTTGCAAAAAACAAAATTCCCCATCACAGCAAATAGGAATATTACTTTTATTTAATTTAAAATTTTAGAAAATATTACTTTGTACTTTAATAAAAATATAATAGGCTATGGCTAATCAATCCTGTAATCATTATTAAAAAAACTGGCAAAGCAGGTTATGACACGAAATCAAAAAAATCTGATTATGAAAATTTCAAAAAGAACGCGTCAAAATGATCAAATGGGAAAGAAAGGGACATGCATCTCAAAAGGTAAATATTTAGAAATAGAACGATGTATTTCCTTATGTAGTGATATAATGCTTATTTTTTTTGTATGATGATGTTAGGCATATGTTTAATAACATTCTTGGCTACAGCTACAAAAAGGAGGAAAATACAAACAATAGCAAACAAGATTAGTACACCTTCTATGCCTTTGAATGACTCTACTAGTCCTAACATTTTCCTCTTTTGAGGAGGAGGAGCAACATGAACAACGTAAGCCCATTAATTCATATTTTTCTAGTTCCTAATAACTACAAATATTATTATTAATAAATCCATAACACCTTTATGTGCCCCTCTTATATAGAATATGTTCACAAAGAACAATGCCAACAAGATATTAGTATACAAGGTGAAGATCCCTCTACACAAGCATTGACAGAGAAAGACAAGAAGAAAGGTAGAGGAGCAACTAAATGTGCAAAAATCAATAACTTGGAGGAAAAGATCAAAATTCATATCAATGAAAGGAACCAACAAATTGGTCCAAACTCCGTGAATATATCTTCATTACTAGGTGTGCTTGCAAGGGAAATGGTTCCAATCAATTATTCTGATTGGAGGAAGGTTTCAGATCAATTAAAGGCCAACTTGTGGAACATTATTAATGTGAGTATTAGACATTACGTTTATTTGTTTTCAACATTTCTATTTTTGGATGATGACAAAGTTTATTTTCAAGCCATGTATGGCATCTAAAAATGCAATTCTTGTATGTTGCAAGAAAAATTCACAATCCCTCTGGTCCTTAAATAATATTGTATGAAATCCATTGGCCATAAGGAAAACAGTCATAGATATTGGTTGACCAACAAATATTGTGACCCTTATGAGTCAATAGAGGAAATATTAAAAAATGTTTCTCCAATTAGGATAAGTGAGACAGTGTGGAGAGAATTCGTCCTATCATGAGCCACCCCTGAATTCCTGGTAAGAAAAAGGTTCACATATTATATAATCAAGTTTTTTAGAATGTCTATTGGCTTGTAATGTTGAATTATATATGTTATTTTCAATTGATTTCTAGGACATAAGGAAAAAAAACAAGGAAAACAGAGAAAATGAGAGGGATTTGCACACCTCTGGACATTGAGGTTATCAACGAGTCAAAGATGATATGGTATACAATTGTGATGATATTTTATATGATATGAGAAATATTAGCATATTTTAGTTTCATTGTAATGTCACAAATTAACCATACTATTTTACTTTTTGCAACTAGAAAAAATCTATAGCCTTGATGATACAATTACAAGCATTTCTAGGGTATACTTATGGAAGAAGTGCCATCAAAAGAAGGATGGCACTCCAATCACACCAGCTATAGGAGAAACAATAATATGTTCTCAACCTTTTAATTTAGATATTTATTAAAATTTCATTTTACATGTTGCAAATTTTTTCTTCTATGATCTAATTTAATTGTATGTCAATGTTAGCAAAAAAATTGAAGCACAAGTAGAAGTTGCATCTCAAGACTTTGCAGCTAGGGACACTACTACATTTCGACCAAAAATCCGACGGCCGTAATGTCGGATTTTCGACACTTCCCTGTCGCATCTACGACACTTGGATTTTTTTTTAAGCGTCGGAAACTTGGCGTCGGTTATCCGACATTTGCTTAATCCGTCGGTTAAGCGACACCAAATTTTACCGTCTGTGAGATGCTAGCGTCGGTTAAGCGACACAAATAACCGTCTCTTAAGCGACGGAGATAAAAGTTAGGCGTCGGAAAAGCGACATACATAAGCGACGCTTTTTTAATAAAAATGCCTAAAGCCGTCGATTAAGCGACGGGTTGTCCAATTTTTAAAAATAAAAAAATGTTTGAAGCCGTCGATTAAGCGACGGGGTTTGCAATTTTTAAAAATAAAAAAAAGCCTGAAGCCGTCGATTAAGCGACGGTTTGTGAATAAATTTTTTTTTAAAAATTACCTGGAAAACCCGAGTTCAATCTGAAAACCAACCTGACTTCATATTCCTATAGAGGCGTGACTCAAGGGCAGCACAGCAAGCGGCAGAACCCTCATGCTAAACTGCCGGCGATATGAATTATACCCATTTGTTTATTCTTATAAATTGAGATATGATTTATCTGTGCGATATCGACTTGAATGAAACACTTTATTAAATCGAGTAAGGAATTAGTACGCAAGGGACGACTATCTTCAAGCTCCTGCCTTTGAGCTCGGACAGTTTGAGCCTTAAAAGGAAGCATAGGAGGATTTGCAGAATTTATNAAGGAAGCATAGGAGGATTTGCAGACTTTATGAGGATGACTCTTCCTGTAGGTAGAATTTAGCCATTGATAACCCCATTGCTTCCTTTTCTTCTTATTCTTCTACACTTTGGGTTTCCAGTCAACCATCCTTTTTAAAAAAAATTACCTGGAAAACTCGAGCTGTTCCCTGACAAATACTCGGGAAGTCGCACAATGCAATTGTATAAACCTACTTCAAAAAACACTAATATTATACCAAGATTGTAAAATCTAATCAACCACTTCCACAGCATACTTTGTTACCAATCCATCTCCAGTAATAATCCTTGACAAATACAATGTCCAAATGCATCATAGATGCATCTAGCAGTACCGAAGAGGAAGCCAATTTAATAGACAGACAGTGAAAGCTGTGTAATACAGAACGCTGGCAACTAAAGTGTGATAGGAGATGCTCTCTATTACAATTCGCAAGATGATGCACCCTCTGTTTATGGCCATGGATTTTAGTTGTGACTTCAAAGACATAAACATGCCCTATATTAATGATGAGAACTCCTCTGAGGGATCAAATCCAACGNTTTAGTTGTGACTTCAAAGACATAAACATGCCCTATATTAATGATGAGAACTCCTCTGAGGGATGAAATCCAACGCCATGATCAGACCTTTCCTTCATTGCTCAGAAAAGGGTTTATAAAAATATAAGGAAACAGTTGAACAAATATATGAATCGAAACACCAACAATAGAAGATGATGATTAGCACTCATGTCAAAACAAATACCCAGCATATCAATTCCATGTTGGGNCCAACAATAGAAGATGATGATTAGCACTCATGTCAAAACAAATACCCAGCATATCAATGCCATGTTGGGTTATTTTTCAAGCAAATGCCATCTCCAAATGTACAGGAA
>LPNX010010369.1:0-30108 GCA_001517045.1 Pseudotsuga menziesii | reverse complement strand
TTGTTAACTGGTGACTAAATTAGTCATTAATTTTAGTCATTTATAGTTGGGTCAATCAAAATTGCTCATATTTAGTAGTAAATCACTTGAAAAACCTGTGGTTAATAGAATTTTTAGTCACCTAGTAGCTAATATCTCATTTTGTACTAGTGAAGGGTTTACACCCACGATGTATTTTATAAATCCACAGTTACATATTAAAAACCAAATCATGAATCTTAAACCTTCTATGTTGTTGTAGTTGCCATGGAAGGGCTCTCATTCCATTCACGGTGTGGCCCCAACCCATTCGTTGTCCCTATCATTTCCATTCATTTAACTATTAACAAATAATGAAAGTAACAATAGATAGACTCATTGTGAAGGCCGAACTCCATATATAAACCCAATGTTTAATTAATCACAACACATTAATAAAAACACAAGATGGATGGATACACACAGTACTATCAATAACCATGGCAAAAGTAAAGTAAACAACGTCTATATTAGAAACTCGGTGGTTTATCACCTTAATACAATTTACACATAACCATTATTTCTGCAAATTGAATTTTACAGAGTCGGGCCAAGGGTTATGGAACCATTGCAATCAATTGTGCTTCCCAGGCTTAAAATCCCAATTCAATTTATGAATTACATAAACCAAAACGCAGAGTCCATAAAACTCGCAAAGTTTCCCATTTTGCTACTAATAGTACCCTTAACTTATAAACCTAAACCTTGCTTACATAGGTCCAAAGGCAAAATCAAAATCCCACAGTAAAACCAAAACAACAACGTGATAACCCAGTCCTACCGGCAATGCAGAGAGGTGACATCGCAAGGTGTTTAATAGGCTTACCATGCACCAATGGAATCACCCATGAACCAGTGGTAAAGCCTTGAACCTTGAAGCTCCATGCTCACTTTGTCACTTGCAACCACCAAAATAAATGATGAGGAATAGAATTATGCAACAATTAAGCCATGAATCAAACATCAAACACTGTCATGAAACCAACAAAGCTTACCTTCGTTAACCAAGGTATCGCCTCCATATTCTATGCAGAGCCAAGACCAAACCATTAGCGAAACAAATGAACTTACCAAGTCACTTGTGGAGCCAAGCCCTAAGCTTGGGATGCCCCAAACCCTGAGGTGCATTAATGGTGCCAGCCTGGTGCCCAATATAAAACCAAAACCCACATCTCCATAGTTTACCATCTCTTCATTTGCGTTGGTCACCTTACCATGTAATGTGTTAAACCCCGTCGCATCAAGTCCAAACAATATGTTACAACTCATCACCCAAGCTTAGATTATAAGGTAACGTGTAAGGTATATTCCATGCAACATATATGCTAACCCAAAGTCAATCCCCAATGCACAAGTATGTTAGGTATCGTTTAGACCTTAGGTTAGGCCTTAAACCTTTGCTCTTCCATTGTCCTAGCATTTATCTTGGAAGCATGGCATATGAAATATGCTATGGTAGTTTTTGTTATGTACAAATTCAAGAGTTGGTCCTTGAAGCCAAAGTTTACAACCTTTCCAAGAATTAAATAAAAGATATGTTAATGCTTACAATAAAATAAAAATGAATTATAAATATAATGAACAATAGGTATAACATAGGCAATTTATATATGTTAAAAAACTAATGATAAACATAGTAATTACCTTGTTAACAATATGAGTCTTTAAGGAAGTGTAATAACAAACATTAGGTATGCTAAGGATTAAAATGTTCAGCACTCTTTAAATATATGTCACTAAGTATAATATGCATACAAAATAGAAGAGGTGCCTCAGTTCAAACCGAACTAAGTAAGCCTAGTAGACAAGTGAACACCTTACCTCTTAGATCGTCATGGGAGAATTAGTCCCGCTACTCCATCCACTTTCATTCCATAAACAAAGTTAAGTTAGAACCATATAAATAACCAATAAGACTATGCAGAAATGAATGAAGCATATAATCGAGTAACGACACATACACCATAATGTATAACCATAAGAATAAGGTAGTAAACAAGAATCATGAATTCTTAATTAAAATGCAGTAATAATACGAACTGAGAAAGAGACAATAGAATGTAAGAACAACTTACGACCAGACAATGGTACACTTAATGTACGTTATATTCTGCAAGTTAAAAAAATTTCCACATAGGTAGTTTCCTACTAGCCCATAATTTTATTTTATTTTACAATTTTTTGGGACATTACAAGTGGTATCAGAGCCTAGTTGCAATACTAAGAGAACTATGGGTGCACCAAGCAATTACTGCAAAGAAAATAAAGTATGTGATTAAATGTTACTAATAGAAAATTTTCCTGTTATTTAAAATTTTTGAAATTTCAGGAAAATTTTACCGAACAATCCATTTTATGAATACCGAGGAAGATAACAATCGACAAGGAAAGATGAACACCCCCACCCCAAAAGAAGAACTAGTGGTGGAGCTGAATTCTGTTATTTTGAAGACAATACACAATCTTCAAGCAGAATTATGAAGTGTCAGAGAATATAGTTTGAATGAAAGGAAAGATTATCAAGCTATAAATGAAGCATTATTGAGAAACATGATGGGAGGAATCCCACAGGGTAAACCTACTGAGTCCACAAATAGCTCCAAAGGAGAACCTTACCATAAATGGGCTAGCATCCCAAGAGAAGAAGAAAAAGAGGAATGTGCCCCTGAAGCACTAAAAGGAGATCATCATAGTCCTTCCATTCATGACTCTTTCTCCATGAAGAAAGAAGCAAAGAACCAATGATAGTCTTCAGGGGGAGTTTAGAAAAATAAGATCCTCGACCTATGAAGGTGACGTAAACACTGGGGAGAAGGCTAAGGAGTGGCTGATGGGCATGAGCAAATATTTCTAGGTTCAAAACTACTCAAGTGAGATAAGGCTTGGCTTTCCATCTATAACTTGAATGGCAAGGCAGGAAGGTGATGGAGATATTTAAAACACACCAATAAATATGATCTAAGAGAAATACGTTGGGATAACTTACAAAAACTCTTCCAAGAGAAATATATGTAGGAAAGGTTCTTTGAGAGAAAAGTGAAAGAGTTTCATGACCTACATATGGGATCCATGACTATGGATGCTTTTATTAACAGATTTCTAGATCTACGACATTATGTACCATACATTAAGGCTGAAAAGGTAAATATCCAATAGTTTTTAGGATGTATCCCTCCCAACTTTTGGGAAAGCATTGAGTTTGACATGCCAATAGCTTTGGATACCAGACTGTAGAAATATAGGATCTGTTATGAGAATGGACAACTAAGGCAGAATAACATGAACCGAAACTGACACAAGCCTAAGAAATTTTCTGATAACCGAAAACCTGGGTTTAACCCACATCACTATAGAAAGAAGAATAACAACTTTCAAGCAAACAAGAACTTCAATAAAACTAGTATGAAGGATTATGTACCAACTCTTAATGTTAACAAACTAGTAGCAAGTGGAGCCAATGCTACCCCGCTACAGATAAAGTGTTGGAAATGCAACGGGCCTCATTATGCTCAAGATTCTAAGAGCAACACCAGTGGGGTGTTGTACAACTTACAAGAAGAACCAACTATTGAGGAAATAGATGGAACAACATGGACTTATGCAGCATTGGATGGCCGACAGGAATATCATGAAGCCACAATGGTTGAGATAGAAGGTAAGATATTGAACACTTCTAATTCAATACTTATTGATCCTGGTGCTTGCCGGAGCTATGTTTCGCCTAAAATTGTTGATGAATGCAAACTAGGAAAATTAAGGAATGATAAACCTTGGTTGGTGCAGTTAGACACAGGTACAAAATAGAAAGTTTCAGAAATAGTTAAAGAATGTGAGGTAAACTTGAAAGGTTTTCCAATGAAAGTAAACCTGAACATCCTACCTTTAGGATCATATGATATACTTATCAGGATGGCCTGGTTGGAACAACATGATGTCATGCTTGATTTCTTACACAAGTCATTATTCTGTACCGATGGCCAAGGGAACCAAGTAAGGGTTAAAGGAATTCCATAGAAAGTTTCCATAAGGCAAATATCTTCCTTACAAGCAAATAAATGCATCAGGAAAGGCTACAAGTTGTTTTCACTAAACATCCGAGACATAGAGTCTGAAAGAAAACACAACATAGAATACTTATCCATTCTTGAAGAATTCAAGGATGTGTTTCCCAAGGAAATCCCAATATTTACTCTGAAACAAGACCAAGACTTTTGCATCGAATTGATCCGGGATCAGTTCTGACTTCCAAAGCCCCTTTCCACATGAGTGCACCAGAGTTGGTGGAACTCAAACTGTAGTTGCAGGAGTTGATAGAGAAGGGGTATATCCGACCCAATCTGTCTCATTGGGGAGCACCTATACTATTTGTAAATAATAAAGACAGTACGATGTGGATGTGCATTGATTACCGTTAGTTGAACAAAATGACTATTAAGAACCGTTATCCACTCCCTAGGATTGATGACTTGTTGTATCAAGTGGGAGGAGCCAGAATATTTTCAAAGATTGACCTGCGATCTGGGTACCATCAAGTATAGGTTTGCGATGAGGATATTCACCAATCCTCCTTTTGGATGAGGTACGGGCACTATGAGTTTGTAGTGATGTTTTTTGGGTTGACCAATGCACCCGCGAACTTTATGTGTATGACGAACAACATATTCAGTAGGTATCTGGATAAGTTTGTCATAGTATTTATGGATGACATACTCGTTTATTCCAAGAATAAAGAAGAACATGAAGAACGCCTTCGCATAGTACTACAAGTGTCACAAGAACACCATATTTACACTAAGTTTAGTAAATGTGATTTTGAAAAACCACAAATACAGTACTTAGAGCACATTATCTCCAACACAGGGATAACTATGGACCCAAAAAAGATTAAATCCATAAAGGATTGGCCTACCCTTACTATTGTCACTCACAGTAGGTCCTTTTTGGGATTATCTAGATATTATAGAATGGTCATTGAGAACTTCTCAAGAATAGCTTGCCCCATGACCTCTTTGCAGAAGAAAGCAAGTATGTTCTTATGGACTGCTAAGCGTGAAGAAATTTTTCAAAATCTTAAGCATCTTTTGATGACCACACTGGTGTTACAAATTGTGCATCCCGATGGGGATTTCTCTATTTACACTCAAGAAAGGAAGGACTAGAAGGAGCCCTCCTGCAGAATGATCATGTGATCTTATGAATCACGGAAGTTAAAATAGCATGAGCAGAAATACCCTACGTACAATCTTACATTAGCGTCCATCATCCACGCTTAGAGGATGTGGAGGAACAACCTCATGGGAAGGAAGTTCCTTCTGAAGACAGATAATATGAGTTTAAAATATTTATTCGATCAACTAGATCTAAATGTAAGGCAAGCATGGTGGTTGGCTTTCCTTAGTGAGTACCATGTCAAGCTAAAGCACATTAAGGTAAAAGAGAATAAGGTTGGCGATTCTTTAAGATGACAAAATCATATGATATATGAGGTGAATTTGAGTCAAAATGATGCATATTTGCATGAGAGGATTAGAGCGTCCAACATAGTTGACCCCTTCTATGTGGAAATACTCAAGAAAGTCCAAGAGGACAAGTTGTTTCAACAACAAAAAGAATACAAGGTAGATGAATCTGCACTGCTATGTTCCAAGGATCAATTGTACGTTCTAGAAGGAGGGACATTCATTCTAGAATCCTCATGAAATTTCATCAGGCACCCTACTCAGGGAACTTGGGATATCAAAAGATGATATCCTCAATCAAGAAACACTTTTTTTTCCTAATTTAAATATCAATATTGTGATTTTATCGCGAAATGTCATGAACATCAACTAGTCAAATCTGAGCATTAGCATCCTTCAGGATTGTTGTAGGCATTACCCATTTCGTAATGGAAGTGGGAGGTCATTAGTATGGATTTTATCACCGGTTTACCAAAAATTAAGAAGCAAAATGATTATATTTTTGTAGTCATTTACAGGTTGATGAAAGCAACACACTTCATTCCTGTGAAGTCGACTTATAAGGCAGTGAACATTGTTGATATCTTCTTGAAGGAGATATTTAGATTGCATGGGATACCCAAGGAAATCATCTTGGATCGAGATGTTAAGTTTACGTGAAAATTTTGGAGATCTTTATTCTTCATATTGGAGATGCAATTGATAGTCAACACTGCGTATCACCCACAGAAAGATGGGTAGATAGAAAGAGTAAAACAAATTGTTGATGACATGCTTAGGATTTATGTCATGAACAACCCCAGAAAGTGGGAGGATTACCTGCATCTTGCAAATTTTGCGTATAACAATGGTTATCAGACTTCTACCAAGATGATCCCCTTCAAGGGACTAAATGGGAGGAAGTGTAGAACATCAGTTACTTGGGATAGCCCAGTGGATGGACTCATGTTAGGGCCTGATTTATTGATGGAATTTGATCAGATGGTTGCCAAGGTCTAGGTGAACCTTATAGAATAACAAGACCACTAGAAACGTTAAGGAGATCAGAAAATAAAATATAAATACTTTCATATAGGTGATCATGTTTACTTGAAAGTAAAATCCAAACGAAGCTTGTTGAGCTTGGGTAGGTGTGGTCTATTAGCACCTATATTTTGTGGAGCTTTTTAAATACTTGCCAAGAAAGGGCCAGTGGCATATGAGCTAGCGTTAGCCACACATGTAGGAGTCCATAATGTTTTCCATGCATATTTGTTAAAGAAATATGTGTAGGATACCAAACATGTAGTTTATTGGTCCTTATTACAGGTGGAGCGTGAAGGGGAGTTTTCCCCTGAGGCTATTCCCACTGCATATGAGCATGATTATTTGTTTTGTATATTGGGCATAAGACAATTTTTGATGATATATATATGCTTTTTTTGTTGGGAATGGAATCTGAAGCACATGATTGACGAGATGTTTGTGTTGAGTGAGGAGCTCTAGAGAACATGGTGAATTAATGTTTTGTGTTGAGTGAGGAGCTCTGGAGCACATGGGTAATTAATGTTTTGTGTTGAGTAAGGAGCTCTAGAGCACATGGGTAATTAATGTTTTTTGATGGGAGAGGAGCTTTGGAGCACATGAGTACTTACATTTGTGTTAAGAAAGAATCTATGGAACACATGAAAAGATAATATTTGGAAGTGTTCGACATAAGCCCTGTAGCCTTCCATGTTGGTGTTTAGCATAAGCTTTGGAGCATCGGATCCTTGGCCATTGTATCCCTAGGTGTATCAAACAAGTACATCCTAGCATTATTTTTTAGAGAAGAGCTCTAGAATTGCATTAAGTTTGCAACTCCTTGTTAAAGCATTGAGTATGGGATCTGGTAAGTGCTAGGGGTTACCGAAAACAATTTAATAACTTTTGAGTGAAAAAAACTCAAGAAAAAATATTTATCTCATCAGACTTATTTATAAGTGATTAAATGAAATTTTGAATTTATGTATTCTCATCAAGTACTAAAGAAATACCACGCTATACGAGGGAAATCCAACATGCAAGCATATTTAGAGTTTCCTAGCCTAGTGGACCTAACCATATACCTTTTTGACCTTAATGTCGTTTAGTCTAGGGATCATGGTATACGATTCCCAAAGGAAAATGTTAAGAAATGTTATATTATTTTGTATTTTATACATGGTATGTATAAAGAATAAATATAGCAATAATATTAATGATGAAAGAAAGAAAAAAAAGCGCCATCCATTATTATTTATTATTTAAAAATAATAAATAGTCCAATACCAACAAAATTCTAATTAGGAACTAGTTGAAAGTTTCTAAGTTAAAGTATTAAAAATTACCCAAATTATTTGAAAAGGTTTAAATCAAGAAACCCAGGTTTCTTGATTTAACTATCCCTTTGACCAAAAATCCTATCTATAAAGTCTCAAGCCAAGGAAAGGCTTGGGGTTCTGATCTATCATTAGGAGGAGTCATTTTATTCCTGTTTTCCTCTCAAGTAAATTATCGGAGAACATTTTCCTTGAAGGAAAAAGGAGAACCGATCTAGACCTGATATACTAGATATGAAACCCTACCTTAGGAGCTCTAAGATACTTGCATGTTGGAGTCTAGCTCCGGGGGATACAAATTTAAACAAGGAATGGTTTCGGGTCATGGTTGGGTGGAACGTGGTAGTTACCAAGTAGTTTGGTCATAAAAACTGAAGGTCAAGTCCACTTTTGAATTGTTAATGCTGGTTATTTGAGTGTGCAGGTTTAGCCATTACACAAGATTCAAGTTACAGGTATGAATCCCTAGACTGCCTATTCCATTTTCCTATAATAAATGATGGCTATGTTAGGGAAATGATTACATTGCATTTCCTAACCCTATGTATTTGTTTCTCTGTTTAAATCTGCTAGGGTTTGCATTTTTAAATAATAATCCTAGGATGTAATTTATTTTATATACCAGGATTATCGAGGGTTTATTCGTCAGTTTTCTTCTACAAGTTTAATTCATTTATAAAAAAATTTCAAGGGTTCTGCACCCTAGTTTTAATTCCTGTATTATTTTTACCATTGAAACTAGGTTAAGTACAAACTAGGTATTATTTCAGATCTGCTACCTATCTGTTCTTTGGGTTTTTATACTCTACTCACATATTCCATTTGTTAGCAGAGGCATGTTTTATATTTAAATAAACTATTTCAAAGGTAATATATATATATCATCAGACATAAATAGAATAATGAATCTAATCAACTAAGTACTAACTATAATTATTTCTAAAATAAATAAACTAGTAAACACCTTTCAAGGTCTGTATATTTAAATAAAATCTAACTATTAAATCATTCCATTAAAAATAACATCATCATAAACAACAAACATAGTAATTACAATGACCATTCTTTGGTCCAAGATCAAATCTCTTTTCACTATTTAAAATCTACGGTCCTAAATATTTTAATAAACAACAACTTAATCATATGCCTAAATCATTTAAAAGTCCCATCCAATATTTCTCACAATGATCACTTAATAATAACCAAGCAATATTTTAGAACCCATAAATTACACATAGGTCGTGGTATCGATCCCTGTCATGTATACAAATCCAAGTTGCAGGCCTTAATAAATCCCACAACGTAAAATACATAAACAATAATCAATTACATAGCCATGTATTCATTCCATATAATGAATTAAAACCTACAACAAATAAAAATACAACCCATTACATCCACCACAACTAGGATTCAAATCCTGTGGAGTCAATGTACATTAATCAAAGCCACTCTACACACATAGTGTAGGTAGGCTACAATAATAACATCAATGTGCTACGGCAAGGTCATGAGACTCTCGTCTCTGCACCCTATGATGTAAACACGGCCTCAATCACTTAAAATAATTACAAAGTCCCCTAATTAAACCCGATGATAAAATTATACCTATCAATAAATAAATCTACAATGGCAATAGCCATCGTGGGTTTACACCCATGGCTCTTATGCATTTCGAGATTATAGACTAATGAACAAAATAGTAACTAAATATACAACAACCCTTTGAACACAAGTGTTTATAGCCATGGTGTATTTTATAAATCCATAGTTACATATTAAAAACCAAATCATGAATACTAAACCTTCTATGTTGTCACAACTACCATGGAAGGGGGCTCATACCATTCACAGCATCGCCCCAAGCCAATTGATGTCCCTATCATTTCCATTCATTTAACTAGTAACAAATAATGAAAGTAGCAATACACAGACTCATCTTGAAGGTCGAATGCCATATATAAACCCAAGGTTTAAATAATCGCAACGCATTAATAAAAACGCAGGATGGATTCAGACACACAGTATTGTTAATAACCATGGAAAAAATAAATTAAACACAGTCTATATTCAAAACTCAGTGGTTTATCATATTAATACAATTTACACATAATAAAAGTTTACAGAGTTGGTCCAAGGGCTATGACACCATTGCAAGCAATGGTGTTTCCCAATATTAAAGGCCCCAATTCAATTTATGAATTACATAAACCAAAACACAGAGTCTGTAAAACTGCCAAAGTTTCCTATTTTAGTGCTAATAGTACCCTTAAATTATAAACCTTTACCTTTCTTACATAGGCCCGAAGGAAAAATCAACATCCCATAGTAAAAACTAAACAACAACGTGATAACCCAGTCCTACCCACAATGCCGAGAGGTGACAGCACAAGGTGTTTAACTAGGTTACCATGCACATATGGCATCACCCACGAACTAGTGGTAAAGCCCTGAACCTTCAAGCTCCATGCTCACCCTGTCACCTGTAACCACCAACATAAATGACGAGGATGAGAAGTATGGAATACTTAAGCCATGAATCAAACATCAAACAATGCCATGAAACCAACGAAGCTTACCTTTGTTAACCACGGTGTCGCCTCCATCTTTTGTGTAGAGCCAAGACCAAACTATAATCTAAAAAAGCGAAATGACTAAGTCATTCATGGAGCCAGGCCCTAAGATTGGGATTCCCCAAGCCCCGAGGTGTATTAATGGTGCCATCCTAGTGCCTAATATCAAACCAAAACCACATCTCCATAATTTACCATCTCTTCATTACGTTGGTCACCATACCATGCAAAGTGTGAAACCCCACCTCAAAAAGTCTGAACCATATGTTACAACTCATCACCCAAGCTTATATTATATGGTATCATGTAGGGTATAGTCCTTGAAACATATACACTAACCAAAATTCAATCCCCAATGCAGAAGTATGTTAGGTATCGTTCGGACCTTAGTTTAGGCCATAAACCTTTTCTCTTCCATTGTCCTAGCATTTAGCTTGGAACCATGGAATATGAAATATGCCATGGTATTTTTTGTTATGTACAAATTCAAGTCTTGGTCCTTGAAGCCAAAGTTTATAACCTTTCCAAGAATCAAATAAAAGATATGTTAATGCTTACAATAAATTAAAAATGAATTATAAATATAATGAACAATAGGTATAACATAGACAATTTATCTATGTTAAACAATTAATGATAAACATAGTAGTTACCTTGTTAACAATTTGAGTCTGTAAGGAAGTGTAATAACAAATAGTAGGTATGCTAAGGCTGAAAAAGTTCAGTGCTCTTTAAATCTCCGTCGCTAAGTATAATCTACATATGAAATAGAAGAGGTGCCTTAGTTCAGAATGAACTAAGTAAGCCTTCTACACAAGTGAACACTTTACCTCTAAGACCGTCATGGGAGAACTAGTCCCACCACTCTACCCACTTTTATTTTAGAAACAAAGTTAAGATAGAACCATATAAATAACCAGTAATACTATGCAAAACTAAACGAAGCATATAATCGAGTAACGACACATACACCATAATGTATAACCATAAGAATAAGGTAGTAAACAAGCATAATGGATTTTTAATTAAAATACAATAATAATATGAACTGAGAAAGAAATAATAGAATGTAAGTATAGCTTATGACCATACATTGGTACATTTAATGTATGTTATATTCTGCAAGATAAATAATGTGCCACATAGGTATTTTCCTACTAGCCTATACACCTTTTTATTTTTATTTTCAATTTTTGGGGACATTATAGTGCTGAAACCAAATGACTTACATATGGTGCTTGAACCACATCCTCTACCATGTCATCATGGTCGACATTCGACACAATCTTGAAATTTATGTCAACAGTTCCATGCCATGAATCATTCTCGAGAAGTTGAACATCTTGACTGGTGATCACTTTCCTTGCCACGTGATCATACAACTGTATTATAGTGTCTTTAGAGCAGCCAACAAAAATATGTTTATGTCCCTTGTTGTCTAGATTCTTTCTCAGCTCATCTAGAACATGAGCATATGCAACACAACCAAAAGCATTTAAATGAGTAACGTAGTGATGCATACATGTCCATGATTCTTGAGGAACTTTGTTCTTCACACACTTTGTCGGACACTGGTTCATGATATATATAACAGTTGCGAATGCTTCAGCTCAATATTCATTTGACAAATGTTTGGTTGCCATAATTTTTTTCACCATCTCCATAATGGTTCTATTCTTTCATTCGGCAACACCATTCTTCTGAGGTGCATGTTTTGTAGTGAATTTATTTTGTATGCCATAGGTCTTACAAAAGTTTAGAAGTTCATTAGAAACATATTCACCTCCTTTGTCAGTCCTTAATATTTTGATGCAGTGTCCACTTTGGTTATACACGAGAGGCTTGAACTACTAAAAATAAATAAATGCATCACATTTATATTTCAGAAAATATACCCATGTTTTTCTTAAGAAGTCACCAATAAAAGTAAGAAAATAATTGTAGCCACCAATGGATGATGTCTACATTGGACCACAAATAATAGATATGTGGAAAAATGTTACAAGGAATATTACACCTTTTGCGGACATAAGTTGTTCCTCTGGTCTGAATGGTTCAGATCCAAAACAAATGAATGAACAACAAATGATGAAGACCTTCCCTAAATTTGGTAGACACCTGGAATACTGCTTCGATTATGAACCTGTGTACCTATAAACATGTCAACCATACAAGTGCATCAAATCTACCAGAAAATCATCTACTTATCCATGCTGGTGACTAAGGAATCTAGCAACATATACATGTGAAATCAAAACAACAATAATGTGGGATGGAAATCATCTTTACATTAAGAA
This sequence comes from Pseudotsuga menziesii, assembly GCA_001517045.1. Classification (NCBI taxonomy): domain Eukaryota; kingdom Viridiplantae; phylum Streptophyta; class Pinopsida; order Pinales; family Pinaceae; genus Pseudotsuga; species Pseudotsuga menziesii. The sequence goes on along the minus strand of LPNX010010369.1, from coordinate 17,422 downwards.
TATATGGAGAAGCTTACAACCGTTGCCTTAGTGTCGACAAGCCCCTCCACAAGACAAACAATTCATCCCCATAAGCTCCAACTTTTCTCTCTGTGCTCTCCAATGACTTGGAATAGGTAGTCAATTCAACAACATAACAATACCTCTATAGTTCTCCCTCTCAACTATGGAAATGAGCTTGTATTTATAAGGTTCCATGGATAGGAATAGTTGAGAGAATTGTGGATGAGGTGGCTCTAAGATCCTATCAAGGGGGATCTTGAGCTCAAGCTAACCCACAGTGATAGGGATAAGGAAGGACACAAGGCTCAAGTTCTAGAAGCCTCGAGAAAATTCTTTTTTTCCCATTTTACCTAGGGTACCGCTTTTGTTACATTATGATAGAGTGGTTTAGGTTAGAACCGCTTTTGGAACAAAGACGATAGGCAGTGGCATTGCTTCTAAATAACAGAAAGGTACCACTCATTGGCCACAAGGTAAGCGCGGTGCTATGTTTTTGAAGTAGAATTAACAAACAAAGCAAGTTTCCACTCTAAGTGTTGGGATTATGGGAAAACATGGAAGTTAAGGGTCTCATCACATGGTGGTGACAGGATTTATGTATAACGTAACACGTACAACTCACAAGATAGATCACACAATTTAATTAGTTATTAAAGAATGAAACAGTGCAAAAATGGCTTGCAGTTGCGAATGATTTTCATTAATCAAAGAGTAATTAGATAGTAATTACAATGAAGTACAATGGATTAAATAGCCACATGTAATTTGAATCCACATGAGGAAATTCAAATTGATTAGACTCTTCTTAATTGTAGGTAACTAAGACCTTGTCTAAATCACCGTCGGAGGACTCAATAGTTAACTGCCCTTGTCTAAACCATTACCAGAGTTCAACGAAGCTGTAAAACACAACTCAAGTGTCTACTTCAGTGTTGATTGAGACTAACTCACTATGGTAGGTGATAAATGCACCTCTCTTGCATGCATCCATGCAAACCTAGTGATAACTGAATGTAACTGACTCCTAACTTAGCTTGACCAGTCATTAATTGAACTCAACTGCTGAAGGATGGTGTCGACAATCCCAGTGGATCCTAGATTGTAGGAATTGAGCTAGAAGGATCCTAAACTGATGCATGCAAGTGAAGTTAGTGTCAGTAGGCCTCAATTACTGTTCCCCAAACTTTAGAAACTAGAAAATGTGCCTCAATTAGGCTAAGTGGACCTAATGGTGCTAGTGACTAAAAATAGACTAGATGGACTCCTGATTTAGACATATGACCAAATTAGACAAGGAAGGATTAATAACCCTAACAAATCCCATGAATGATAACTTGGAAAATATGTGTGCCCTAGTAACTAAGAACATAGGTCACCCATTACATCAAGTAAAGTAAAGTAACTGCTCAATACAAGGAGCCGGGGAAAAAACCACATGGGAAAAAATCCCCCCCTCTGATTAAGTAGGTAATATCAGGATCATTCTGGTTCTTCTGTGCACAGGTATCCTAGGGCCTAGAATGTGAACCTCTCCATTATTATTTCTATAGGAATCTTCCTCTTTGGAAGAAGAATGATATGCTAAACTAAATAAAAAATATAGACAGCTGCCAGATGAAGAATGGACCCATGTAGAGCAAATGGAGTCAACCGATAAGTGAGAAAATGTTCTTGATGATTTAGAACATGTGAGGAACACTAAAGAAACTAATATGTTGCAGCCATGAACAACAAACCATGAGTGGTAAAATAAGCCCCAAGTGTTCAGAGCAAGCATTAAGGGAATTTTGAGGTCTAAAATGGGCCTGAAAACAAAAAAATACTATCAAAATCAACTTTAAAAGAACCAATGGCATTCTAAAGAATGACATCATCTATTATATTTGAGCTAGCATTGCTTGAGTTAAAAATACTACTTGTCAAATTCTAAATAATAAATACAAAACCATAGTTAACAAATACTCATAATAAAAAAATAATTATAAATTATTTTAGAATATAATATTTCTATACTTATTATTTAAGTACTTTATAGTAATTTAAAATATAAAAATATTATTAAAAACAACAAAACTCAAAGTCAAACTTTCATCATGGATACGTACTTCACATAATGGATAAGTGTTAGTATTAAAATTATATAATATATTATATAAAACTAAAAATCATTCAAATTTTAATTCATGTGTATGTAGTAGTACTTATGTAATGCATATAAGGTAGTTGTAATATATTAAACTTTAATTCAAATTTCCAATCAATACATATTTAATATATTATATTAACCATATATATTTGAGCTTTTTCAAGTTTCCAATTCATACATATTTAATATATTATATTAAAATCATTGTATATATCTGAGCTCAGATATATACAATGATTTTAATATAATATATTAAATATGTATGAATTGGAAACTTGAAAAAGCTCAAATATATATGGTTAATATAATATATTAAATATGTATTGATTGGAAATTTGAATTAAAGTTTAATATATTACAACTACCTTATATGCATTACATAAGTACTACTACATACACATGAATTAAAATTTGAATGATTTTTAGTTTTATATAATATATTATATAATTTTAATACTAACACTTATCCATTATGTGAAGTACGTATCCATGATGAAAGTTTGACTTTGAGTTTTGTTGTTTTTAATAATATTTTTATATTTTAAATTACTATAAAGTACTTAAATAATAAGTATAGAAATATTATATTCTAAAATAATTTATAATTATTTTTTTATTATGAGTATTTGTTAACTATGGTTTTGTATTTATTATTTAGAATTTGACAAGTAGTATTTTTAACTCAAGCAATGCTAGCTCAAATATAATAGATGATGTCATTCTTTAGAATGCCATTGGTTCTTTTAAAGTTGATTTTGATAGTATTTTTTTGTTTTCAGGCCCATTTTAGACCTCAAAATTCCCTTAATGCTTGCTCTGAACACTTGGGGCTTATTTTACCACTCATGGTTTGTTGTTCATGGCTGCAACATATTAGTTTCTTTAGTGTTCCTCACATGTTCTAAATCATCAAGAACATTTTCTCACTTATCGGTTGACTCCATTTGCTCTACATGGGTCCATTCTTCATCTGGCAGCTGTCTATATTTTTTATTTAGTTTAGCATATCATTCTTCTTCCAAAGAGGAAGATTCCTATAGAAATAATAATGGAGAGGTTCACATTCTAGGCCCTAGGATACCTGTGCACAGAAGAACCAGAATGATCCTGATATTACCTACTTAATCAGAGGGGGGGATTTTTTCCCATGTGGTTTTTTCCCCGGCTCCTTGTATTGAGCAGTTACTTTACTTTACTTGATGTAATGGGTGACCTATGTTCTTAGTTACTAGGGCACACATATTTTCCAAGTTATCATTCATGGGATTTGTTAGGGTTATTAATCCTTCCTTGTCTAATTTGGTCATATGTCTAAATCAGGAGTCCATCTAGTCTATTTTTAGTCACTAGCACCATTAGGTCCACTTAGCCTAATTGAGGCACATTTTCTAGTTTCTAAAGTTTGGGGAACAGTAATTGAGGCCTACTGACACTAACTTCACTTGCATGCATCAGTTTAGGATCCTTCTAGCTCAATTCCTACAATCTAGGATCCACTGGGATTGTCGACACCATCCTTCAGCAGTTGAGTTCAATTAATGACTGGTCAAGCTAAGTTAGGAGTCAGTTACATTCAGTTATCACTAGGTTTGCATGGATGCATGCAAGAGAGGTGCATTTATCACCTACCATAGTGAGTTAGTCTCAATCAACACTGAAGTAGACACTTGAGTTGTGTTTTACAGCTTCGTTGAACTCTGGTAATGGTTTAGACAAGGGCAGTTAACTATTGAGTCCTCCGACGGTGATTTAGACAAGGTCTTAGTTACCTACAATTAAGAAGAGTCTAATCAATTTGAATTTCCTCATGTGGATTCAAATTACATGTGGCTATTTAATCCATTGTACTTCATTGTAATTACTATCTAATTACTCTTTGATTAATGAAAATCATTCGCAACTGCAAGCCATTTTTGCACTGTTTCATTCTTTAATAACTAATTAAATTGTGTGATCTATCTTGTGAGTTGTACGTGTTACGTTATACATAAATCCTGTCACCACCATGTGATGAGACCCTTAACTTCCATGTTTTCCCATAATCCCAACACTTAGAGTGGAAACTTGCTTTGTTTGTTAATTCTACTTCAAAAACATAGCACCGCGCTTACCTTGTGGCCAATGAGTGGTACCTTTCTGTTATTTAGAAGCAATGCCACTGCCTATCGTCTTTGTTCCAAAAGCGGTTCTAACCTAAACCACTCTATCATAATGTAACAAAAGCGGTACCCTAGGTAAAATGGGAAAAAAAGAATTTTCTCGAGGCTTCTAGAACTTGAGCCTTGTGTCCTTCCTTATCCCTATCACTGTGGGTTAGCTTGAGCTCAAGATCCCCCTTGATAGGATCTTAGAGCCACCTCATCCACAATTCTCTCAACTATTCCTATCCATGGAACCTTATAAATACAAGCTCATTTCCATAGTTGAGAGGGAGAACTATAGAGGTATTGTTATGTTGTTGAATTGACTACCTATTCCAAGTCATTGGAGAGCACAGAGAGAAAAGTTGGAGCTTATGGGGATGAATTGTTTGTCTTGTGGAGGGGCTTGTCGACACTAAGGCAACGGTTGTAAGCTTCTCCATATATTCTTAATGTAAAGATGATTTCCATCCCACATTATTGTTGTTTTGATTTCACATGTATATGTTGCTAGATTCCTTAGTCACCAGCATGGATAAGTAGATGATTTTCTGGTAGATTTGATGCACTTGTATGGTTGACATGTTTATAGGTACACAGGTTCATAATCGAAGCAGTATTCCAGGTGTCTACCAAATTTAGGGAAGGTCTTCATCATTTGTTGTTCATTCATTTGTTTTGGATCTGAACCATTCAGACCAGAGGAACAACTTATGTCCGCAAAAGGTGTAATATTCCTTGTAACATTTTTCCACATATCTATTATTTGTGGTCCAATGTAGACATCATCCATTGGTGGCTACAATTATTTTCTTACTTTTATTGGTGACTTCTTAAGAAAAACATGGGTATATTTTCTGAAATATAAATGTGATGCATTTATTTATTTTTAGTAGTTCAAGCCTCTCGTGTATAACCAAAGTGGACACTGCATCAAAATATTAAGGACTGACAAAGGAGGTGAATATGTTTCTAATGAACTTCTAAACTTTTGTAAGACCTATGGCATACAAAATAAATTCACTACAAAACATGCACCTCAGAAGAATGGTGTTGCCGAATGAAAGAATAGAACCATTATGGAGATGGTGAAAAAAATTATGGCAACCAAACATTTGTCAAATGAATATTGAGCTGAAGCATTCGCAACTGTTATATATATCATGAACCAGTGTCCGACAAAGTGTGTGAAGAACAAAGTTCCTCAAGAATCATGGACATGTATGCATCACTACGTTACTCATTTAAATGCTTTTGGTTGTGTTGCATATGCTCATGTTCTAGATGAGCTGAGAAAGAATCTAGACAACAAGGGACATAAACATATTTTTGTTGGCTGCTCTAAAGACACTATAATACAGTTGTATGATCACGTGGCAAGGAAAGTGATCACCAGTCAAGATGTTCAACTTCTCGAGAATGATTCATGGCATGGAACTGTTGACATAAATTTCAAGATTGTGTCGAATGTCGACCATGATGACATGGTAGAGGATGTGGTTCAAGCACCATATGTAAGTCATTTGGTTTCAGCACTATAATGTCCCCAAAAATTGAAAATAAAAATAAAAAGGTGTATAGGCTAGTAGGAAAATACCTATGTGGCACATTATTTATCTTGCAGAATATAACATACATTAAATGTACCAATGTATGGTCATAAGCTATACTTACATTCTATTATTTCTTTCTCAGTTCATATTATTATTGTATTTTAATTAAAAATCCATTATGCTTGTTTACTACCTTATTCTTATGGTTATACATTATGGTGTATGTGTCGTTACTCGATTATATGCTTCGTTTAGTTTTGCATAGTATTACTGGTTATTTATATGGTTCTATCTTAACTTTGTTTCTAAAATAAAAGTGGGTAGAGTGGTGGGACTAGTTCTCCCATGACGGTCTTAGAGGTAAAGTGTTCACTTGTGTAGAAGGCTTACTTAGTTCATTCTGAACTAAGGCACCTCTTCTATTTCATATGTAGATTATACTTAGCGACGGAGATTTAAAGAGCACTGAACTTTTTCAGCCTTAGCATACCTACTATTTGTTATTACACTTCCTTACAGACTCAAATTGTTAACAAGGTAACTACTATGTTTATCATTAATTGTTTAACATAGATAAATTGTCTATGTTATACCTATTGTTCATTATATTTATAATTCATTTTTAATTTATTGTAAGCATTAACATATCTTTTATTTGATTCTTGGAAAGGTTATAAACTTTGGCTTCAAGGACCAAGACTTGAATTTGTACATAACAAAAAATACCATGGCATATTTCATATTCCATGGTTCCAAGCTAAATGCTAGGACAATGGAAGAGAAAAGGTTTATGGCCTAAACTAAGGTCCGAACGATACCTAACATACTTCTGCATTGGGGATTGAATTTTGGTTAGTGTATATGTTTCAAGGACTATACCCTACATGATACCATATAATATAAGCTTGGGTGATGAGTTGTAACATATGGTTCAGACTTTTTGAGGTGGGGTTTCACACTTTGCATGGTATGGTGACCAACGTAATGAAGAGATGGTAAATTATGGAGATGTGGTTTTGGTTTGATATTAGGCACTAGGATGGCACCATTAATACACCTCGGGGCTTGGGGAATCCCAATCTTAGGGCCTGGCTCCATGAATGACTTAGTCATTTCGCTTTTTTAGATTATAGTTTGGTCTTGGCTCTACACAAAAGATGGAGGCGACACCGTGGTTAACAAAGGTAAGCTTCGTTGGTTTCATGGCATTGTTTGATGTTTGATTCATGGCTTAAGTATTCCATACTTCTCATCCTCGTCATTTATGTTGGTGGTTACAGGTGACAGGGTGAGCATGGAGCTTGAAGGTTCAGGGCTTTACCACTAGTTCGTGGGTGATGCCATATGTGCATGGTAACCTAGTTAAACACCTTGTGCTGTCACCTCTCGGCATTGTGGGTAGGACTGGGTTATCACGTTGTTGTTTAGTTTTTACTATGGGATGTTGATTTTTCCTTCGGGCCTATGTAAGAAAGGTAAAGGTTTATAATTTAAGGGTACTATTAGCACTAAAATAGGAAACTTTGGCAGTTTTACAGACTCTGTGTTTTGGTTTATGTAATTCATAAATTGAATTGGGGCCTTTAATATTGGGAAACACCATTGCTTGCAATGGTGTCATAGCCCTTGGACCAACTCTGTAAACTTTTATTATGTGTAAATTGTATTAATATGATAAACCACTGAGTTTTGAATATAGACTGTGTTTAATTTATTTTTTCCATGGTTATTAACAATACTGTGTGTCTGAATCCATCCTGCGTTTTTATTAATGCGTTGCGATTATTTAAACCTTGGGTTTATATATGGCATTCGACCTTCAAGATGAGTCTGTGTATTGCTACTTTCATTATTTGTTACTAGTTAAATGAATGGAAATGATAGGGACATCAATTGGCTTGGGGCGATGCTGTGAATGGTATGAGCCCCCTTCCATGGTAGTTGTGACAACATAGAAGGTTTAGTATTCATGATTTGGTTTTTAATATGTAACTATGGATTTATAAAATACACCATGGCTATAAACACTTGTGTTCAAAGGGTTGTTGTATATTTAGTTACTATTTTGTTCATTAGTCTATAATCTCGAAATGCATAAGAGCCATGGGTGTAAACCCACGATGGCTATTGCCATTGTAGATTTATTTATTGATAGGTATAATTTTATCATCGGGTTTAATTAGGGGACTTTGTAATTATTTTAAGTGATTGAGGCCGTGTTTACATCATAGGGTGCAGAGACGAGAGTCTCATGACCTTGCCGTAGCACATTGATGTTATTATTGTAGCCTACCTACACTATGTGTGTAGAGTGGCTTTGATTAATGTACATTGACTCCACAGGATTTGAATCCTAGTTGTGGTGGATGTAATGGGTTGTATTTTTATTTGTTGTAGGTTTTAATTCATTATATGGAATGAATACATGGCTATGTAATTGATTATTGTTTATGTATTTTACGTTGTGGGATTTATTAAGGCCTGCAACTTGGATTTGTATACATGACAGGGATCGATACCACGACCTATGTGTAATTTATGGGTTCTAAAATATTGCTTGGTTATTATTAAGTGATCATTGTGAGAAATATTGGATGGGACTTTTAAATGATTTAGGCATATGATTAAGTTGTTGTTTATTAAAATATTTAGGACCGTAGATTTTAAATAGTGAAAAGAGATTTGATCTTGGACCAAAGAATGGTCATTGTAATTACTATGTTTGTTGTTTATGATGATGTTATTTTTAATGGAATGATTTAATAGTTAGATTTTATTTAAATATACAGACCTTGAAAGGTGTTTACTAGTTTATTTATTTTAGAAATAATTATAGTTAGTACTTAGTTGATTAGATTCATTATTCTATTTATGTCTGATGATATATATATATTACCTTTGAAATAGTTTATTTAAATATAAAACATGCCTCTGCTAACAAATGGAATATGTGAGTAGAGTATAAAAACCCAAAGAACAGATAGGTAGCAGATCTGAAATAATACCTAGTTTGTACTTAACCTAGTTTCAATGGTAAAAATAATACAGGAATTAAAACTAGGGTGCAGAACCCTTGAAATTTTTTTATAAATGAATTAAACTTGTAGAAGAAAACTGACGAATAAACCCTCGATAATCCTGGTATATAAAATAAATTACATCCTAGGATTATTATTTAAAAATGCAAACCCTAGCAGATTTAAACAGAGAAACAAATACATAGGGTTAGGAAATGCAATGTAATCATTTCCCTAACATAGCCATCATTTATTATAGGAAAATGGAATAGGCAGTCTAGGGATTCATACCTGTAACTTGAATCTTGTGTAATGGCTAAACCTGCACACTCAAATAACCAGCATTAACAATTCAAAAGTGGACTTGACCTTCAGTTTTTATGACCAAACTACTTGGTAACTACCACGTTCCACCCAACCATGACCCGAAACCATTCCTTGTTTAAATTTGTATCCCCCGGAGCTAGACTCCAACATGCAAGTATCTTAGAGCTCCTAAGGTAGGGTTTCATATCTAGTATATCAGGTCTAGATCGGTTCTCCTTTTTCCTTCAAGGAAAATGTTCTCCGATAATTTACTTGAGAGGAAAACAGGAATAAAATGACTCCTCCTAATGATAGATCAGAACCCCAAGCCTTTCCTTGGCTTGAGACTTTATAGATAGGATTTTTGGTCAAAGGGATAGTTAAATCAAGAAACCTGGGTTTCTTGATTTAAACCTTTTCAAATAATTTGGGTAATTTTTAATACTTTAACTTAGAAACTTTCAACTAGTTCCTAATTAGAATTTTGTTGGTATTGGACTATTTATTATTTTTAAATAATAAATAATAATGGATGGCGCTTTTTTTTCTTTCTTTCATCATTAATATTATTGCTATATTTATTCTTTATACATACCATGTATAAAATACAAAATAATATAACATTTCTTAACATTTTCCTTTGGGAATCGTATACCATGATCCCTAGACTAAACGACATTAAGGTCAAAAAGGTATATGGTTAGGTCCACTAGGCTAGGAAACTCTAAATATGCTTGCATGTTGGATTTCCCTCGTATAGCGTGGTATTTCTTTAGTACTTGATGAGAATACATAAATTCAAAATTTCATTTAATCACTTATAAATAAGTCTGATGAGATAAATATTTTTTCTTGAGTTTTTTTCACTCAAAAGTTATTAAATTGTTTTCGGTAACCCCTAGCACTTACCAGATCCCATACTCAATGCTTTAACAAGGAGTTGCAAACTTAATGCAATTCTAGAGCTCTTCTCTAAAAAATAATGCTAGGATGTACTTGTTTGATACACCTAGGGATACAATGGCCAAGGATCCGATGCTCCAAAGCTTATGCTAAACACCAACATGGAAGGCTACAGGGCTTATGTCGAACACTTCCAAATATTATCTTTTCATGTGTTCCATAGATTCTTTCTTAACACAAATGTAAGTACTCATGTGCTCCAAAGCTCCTCTCCCATCAAAAAACATTAATTACCCATGTGCTCTAGAGCTCCTTACTCAACACAAAACATTAATTACCCATGTGCTCCAGAGCTCCTCACTCAACACAAAACATTAATTCACCATGTTCTCTAGAGCTCCTCACTCAACACAAACATCTCGTCAATCATGTGCTTCAGATTCCATTCCCAACAAAAAAAGCATATATATATCATCAAAAATTGTCTTATGCCCAATATACAAAACAAATAATCATGCTCATATGCAGTGGGAATAGCCTCAGGGGAAAACTCCCCTTCACGCTCCACCTGTAATAAGGACCAATAAACTACATGTTTGGTATCCTACACATATTTCTTTAACAAATATGCATGGAAAACATTATGGACTCCTACATGTGTGGCTAACGCTAGCTCATATGCCACTGGCCCTTTCTTGGCAAGTATTTAAAAAGCTCCACAAAATATAGGTGCTAATAGACCACACCTACCCAAGCTCAACAAGCTTCGTTTGGATTTTACTTTCAAGTAAACATGATCACCTATATGAAAGTATTTATATTTTATTTTCTGATCTCCTTAACGTTTCTAGTGGTCTTGTTATTCTATAAGGTTCACCTAGACCTTGGCAACCATCTGATCAAATTCCATCAATAAATCAGGCCCTAACATGAGTCCATCCACTGGGCTATCCCAAGTAACTGATGTTCTACACTTCCTCCCATTTAGTCCCTTGAAGGGGATCATCTTGGTAGAAGTCTGATAACCATTGTTATACGCAAAATTTGCAAGATGCAGGTAATCCTCCCACTTTCTGGGGTTGTTCATGACATAAATCCTAAGCATGTCATCAACAATTTGTTTTACTCTTTCTATCTACCCATCTTTCTGTGGGTGATACGCAGTGTTGACTATCAATTGCATCTCCAATATGAAGAATAAAGATCTCCAAAATTTTCACGTAAACTTAACATCTCGATCCAAGATGATTTCCTTGGGTATCCCATGCAATCTAAATATCTCCTTCAAGAAGATATCAACAATGTTCACTGCCTTATAAGTCGACTTCACAGGAATGAAGTGTGTTGCTTTCATCAACCTGTAAATGACTACAAAAATATAATCATTTTGCTTCTTAATTTTTGGTAAACCGGTGATAAAATCCATACTAATGACCTCCCACTTCCATTACGAAATGGGTAATGCCTACAACAATCCTGAAGGATGCTAATGCTCAGATTTGACTAGTTGATGTTCATGACATTTCGCGATAAAATCACAATATTGATATTTAAATTAGGAAAAAAAAGTGTTTCTTGATTGAGGATATCATCTTTTGATATCCCAAGTTCCCTGAGTAGGGTGCCTGATGAAATTTCATGAGGATTCTAGAATGAATGTCCCTCCTTCTAGAACGTACAATTGATCCTTGGAACATAGCAGTGCAGATTCATCTACCTTGTATTCTTTTTGTTGTTGAAACAACTTGTCCTCTTGGACTTTCTTGAGTATTTCCACATAGAAGGGGTCAACTATGTTGGACGCTCTAATCCTCTCATGCAAATATGCATCATTTTGACTCAAATTCACCTCATATATCATATGATTTTGTCATCTTAAAGAATCGCCAACCTTATTCTCTTTTACCTTAATGTGCTTTAGCTTGACATGGTACTCACTAAGGAAAGCCAACCACCATGCTTGCCTTACATTTAGATCTAGTTGATCGAATAAATATTTTAAACTCATATTATCTGTCTTCAGAAGGAACTTCCTTCCCATGAGGTTGTTCCTCCACATCCTCTAAGCGTGGATGATGGACGCTAATGTAAGATTGTACGTAGGGTATTTCTGCTCATGCTATTTTAACTTCCGTGATTCATAAGATCACATGATCATTCTGCAGGAGGGCTCCTTCTAGTCCTTCCTTTCTTGAGTGTAAATAGAGAAATCCCCATCGGGATGCACAATTTGTAACACCAGTGTGGTCATCAAAAGATGCTTAAGATTTTGAAAAATTTCTTCACGCTTAGCAGTCCATAAGAACATACTTGCTTTCTTCTGCAAAGAGGTCATGGGGCAAGCTATTCTTGAGAAGTTCTCAATGACCATTCTATAATATCTAGATAATCCCAAAAAGGACCTACTGTGAGTGACAATAGTAAGGGTAGGCCAATCCTTTATGGATTTAATCTTTTTTGGGTCCATAGTTATCCCTGTGTTGGAGATAATGTGCTCTAAGTACTGTATTTGTGGTTTTTCAAAATCACATTTACTAAACTTAGTGTAAATATGGTGTTCTTGTGACACTTGTAGTACTATGCGAAGGCGTTCTTCATGTTCTTCTTTATTCTTGGAATAAACGAGTATGTCATCCATAAATACTATGACAAACTTATCCAGATACCTACTGAATATGTTGTTCGTCATACACATAAAGTTCGCGGGTGCATTGGTCAACCCAAAAAACATCACTACAAACTCATAGTGCCCGTACCTCATCCAAAAGGAGGATTGGTGAATATCCTCATCGCAAACCTATACTTGATGGTACCCAGATCGCAGGTCAATCTTTGAAAATATTCTGGCTCCTCCCACTTGATACAACAAGTCATCAATCCTAGGGAGTGGATAACGGTTCTTAATAGTCATTTTGTTCAACTAACGGTAATCAATGCACATCCACATCGTACTGTCTTTATTATTTACAAATAGTATAGGTGCTCCCCAATGAGACAGATTGGGTCGGATATACCCCTTCTCTATCAACTCCTGCAACTACAGTTTGAGTTCCACCAACTCTGGTGCACTCATGTGGAAAGGGGCTTTGGAAGTCAGAACTGATCCCGGATCAATTCGATGCAAAAGTCTTGGTCTTGTTTCAGAGTAAATATTGGGATTTCCTTGGGAAACACATCCTTGAATTCTTCAAGAATGGATAAGTATTCTATGTTGTGTTTTCTTTCAGACTCTATGTCTCGGATGTTTAGTGAAAACAACTTGTAGCCTTTCCTGATGCATTTATTTGCTTGTAAGGAAGATATTTGCCTTATGGAAACTTTCTATGGAATTCCTTTAACCCTTACTTGGTTCCCTTGGCCATCGGTACAGAATAATGACTTGTGTAAGAAATCAAGCATGACATCATGTTGTTCCAACCAGGCCATCCTGATAAGTATATCATATGATCCTAAAGGTAGGATGTTCAGGTTTACTTTCATTGGAAAACCTTTCAAGTTTACCTCACATTCTTTAACTATTTCTGAAACTTTCTATTTTGTACCTGTGTCTAACTGCACCAACCAAGGTTTATCATTCCTTAATTTTCCTAGTTTGCATTCATCAACAATTTTAGGCGAAACATAGCTCCGGCAAGCACCAGGATCAATAAGTATTGAATTAGAAGTGTTCAATATCTTACCTTCTATCTCAACCATTGTGGCTTCATGATATTCCTGTCGGCCATCCAATGCTGCATAAGTCCATGTTGTTCCATCTATTTCCTCAATAGTTGGTTCTTCTTGTAAGTTGTACAACACCCCACTGGTGTTGCTCTTAGAATCTTGAGCATAATGAGGCCCGTTGCATTTCCAACACTTTATCTGTAGCGGGGTAGCATTGGCTCCACTTGCTACTAGTTTGTTAACATTAAGAGTTGGTACATAATCCTTCATACTAGTTTTATTGAAGTTCTTGTTTGCTTGAAAGTTGTTATTCTTCTTTCTATAGTGATGTGGGTTAAACCCAGGTTTTCGGTTATCAGAAAATTTCTTAGGCTTGTGTCAGTTTCGGTTCATGTTATTCTGCCTTAGTTGTCCATTCTCATAACAGATCCTATATTTCTACAGTCTGGTATCCAAAGCTATTGGCATGTCAAACTCAATGCTTTCCCAAAAGTTGGGAGGGATACATCCTAAAAACTATTGGATATTTACCTTTTCAGCCTTAATGTATGGTACATAATGTCGTAGATCTAGAAATCTGTTAATAAAAGCATCCATAGTCATGGATCCCATATGTAGGTCATGAAACTCTTTCACTTTTCTCTCAAAGAACCTTTCCTACATATATTTCTCTTGGAAGAGTTTTTGTAAGTTATCCCAACGTATTTCTCTTAGATCATATTTATTGGTGTGTTTTAAATATCTCCATCACCTTCCTGCCTTGCCATTCAAGTTATAGATGGAAAGCCAAGCCTTATCTCACTTGAGTAGTTTTGAACCTAGAAATATTTGCTCATGCCCATCAGCCACTCCTTAGCCTTCTCCCCAGTGTTTACGTCACCTTCATAGGTCGAGGATCTTATTTTTCTAAACTCCCCCTGAAGACTATCATTGGTTCTTTGCTTCTTTCTTCATGGAGAAAGAGTCATGAATGGAAGGACTATGATGATCTCCTTTTAGTGCTTCAGGGGCACATTCCTCTTTTTCTTCTTCTCTTGGGATGCTAGCCCATTTATGGTAAGGTTCTCCTTTGGAGCTATTTGTGGACTCAGTAGGTTTACCCTGTGGGATTCCTCCCATCATGTTTCTCAATAATGCTTCATTTATAGCTTGATAATCTTTCCTTTCATTCAAACTATATTCTCTGACACTTCATAATTCTGCTTGAAGATTGTGTATTGTCTTCAAAATAACAGAATTCAGCTCCACCACTAGTTCTTCTTTTGGGGTGGGGGTGTTCATCTTTCCTTGTCGATTGTTATCTTCCTCGGTATTCATAAAATGGATTGTTCGGTAAAATTTTCCTGAAATTTCAAAAATTTTAAATAACAGGAAAATTTTCTATTAGTAACATTTAATCACATACTTTATTTTCTTTGCAGTAATTGCTTGGTGCACCCATAGTTCTCTTAGTATTGCAACTAGGCTCTGATACCACTTGTAATGTCCCAAAAAATTGTAAAATAAAATAAAATTATGGGCTAGTAGGAAACTACCTATGTGGAAATTTTTTTAACTTGCAGAATATAACGTACATTAAGTGTACCATTGTCTGGTCGTAAGTTGTTCTTACATTCTATTGTCTCTTTCTCAGTTCGTATTATTACTGCATTTTAATTAAGAATTCATGATTCTTGTTTACTACCTTATTCTTATGGTTATACATTATGGTGTATGTGTCGTTACTCGATTATATGCTTCATTCATTTCTGCATAGTCTTATTGGTTATTTATATGGTTCTAACTTAACTTTGTTTATGGAATGAAAGTGGATGGAGTAGCGGGACTAATTCTCCCATGACGATCTAAGAGGTAAGGTGTTCACTTGTCTACTAGGCTTACTTAGTTCGGTTTGAACTGAGGCACCTCTTCTATTTTGTATGCATATTATACTTAGTGACATATATTTAAAGAGTGCTGAACATTTTAATCCTTAGCATACCTAATGTTTGTTATTACACTTCCTTAAAGACTCATATTGTTAACAAGGTAATTACTATGTTTATCATTAGTTTTTTAACATATATAAATTGCCTATGTTATACCTATTGTTCATTATATTTATAATTCATTTTTATTTTATTGTAAGCATTAACATATCTTTTATTTAATTCTTGGAAAGGTTGTAAACTTTGGCTTCAAGGACCAACTCTTGAATTTGTACATAACAAAAACTACCATAGCATATTTCATATGCCATGCTTCCAAGATAAATGCTAGGACAATGGAAGAGCAAAGGTTTAAGGCCTAACCTAAGGTCTAAACGATACCTAACATACTTGTGCATTGGGGATTGACTTTGGGTTAGCATATATGTTGCATGGAATATACCTTACACGTTACCTTATAATCTAAGCTTGGGTGATGAGTTGTAACATATTGTTTGGACTTGATGCGACGGGGTTTAACACATTACATGGTAAGGTGACCAACGCAAATGAAGAGATGGTAAACTATGGAGATGTGGGTTTTGGTTTTATATTGGGCACCAGGCTGGCACCATTAATGCACCTCAGGGTTTGGGGCATCCCAAGCTTAGGGCTTGGCTCCACAAGTGACTTGGTAAGTTCATTTGTTTCGCTAATGGTTTGGTCTTGGCTCTGCATAGAATATGGAGGCGATACCTTGGTTAACGAAGGTAAGCTTTGTTGGTTTCATGACAGTGTTTGATGTTTGATTCATGGCTTAATTGTTGCATAATTCTATTCCTCATCATTTATTTTGGTGGTTGCAAGTGACAAAGTGAGCATGGAGCTTCAAGGTTCAAGGCTTTACCACTGGTTCATGGGTGATTCCATTGGTGCATGGTAAGCCTATTAAACACCTTGCGATGTCACCTCTCTGCATTGCCGGTAGGACTGGGTTATCACGTTGTTGTTTTGGTTTTACTGTGGGATTTTGATTTTGCCTTTGGACCTATGTAAGCAAGGTTTAGGTTTATAAGTTAAGGGTACTATTAGTAGCAAAATGGGAAACTTTGCGAGTTTTATGGACTCTGCGTTTTGGTTTATGTAATTCATAAATTGAATTGGGATTTTAAGCCTGGGAAGCACAATTGATTGCAATGGTTCCATAACCCTTGGCCCGACTCTGTAAAATTCAATTTGCAGAAATAATGGTTATGTGTAAATTGTATTAAGGTGATAAACCACCGAGTTTCTAATATAGACGTTGTTTACTTTACTTTTGCCATGGTTATTGATAGTACTGTGTGTATCCATCCATCTTGTGTTTTTATTAATGTGTTGTGATTAATTAAACATTGGGTTTATATATGGAGTTCGGCCTTCACAATGAGTCTATCTATTGTTACTTTCATTATTTGTTAATAGTTAAATGAATGGAAATGATAGGGACAACGAATGGGTTGGGGCCACACCGTGAATGGAATGAGAGCCCTTCCATGGCAACTACAACAACATAGAAGGTTTAAGATTCATGATTTGGTTTTTAATATGTAACTGTGGATTTATAAAATACATCGTGGGTGTAAACCCTTCACTAGTACAAAATGAGATATTAGCTACTAGGTGACTAAAAATTCTATTAACCACAGGTTTTTCAAGTGATTTACTACTAAATATGAGCAATTTTGATTGACCCAACTATAAATGACTAAAATTAATGACTAATTTAGTCACCAGTTAACAA
>LPNX010010337.1:25181-41184 GCA_001517045.1 Pseudotsuga menziesii | reverse complement strand
TACTAAAATTAGGAGAGAGAAAAACGAGAACTGTGTCGAGTTCTCGTTTCATAGTATAAGTGGTTAGATCAGTAAGACTAGATTAAAGTGAGACATCTGGTGGCCTACAAGAGTTATATCCACTAGATGTCAAAATATTAGAAGAAAATTCCATAAACGCATGGAAATGTTTCTCACAGAAGGGGGGTTATGTTCCTATAATGATGAGACAATAGGTGACATCAAGGTTCCCTTGAGGTACAAACATCTAGTGAAAAATGGGTACCCAAGGATATTCCTCAACTAAACACACATTTTTGTGTGAATGAGAGAATATATCAAATTGCACCATATCCATTACATGGTTTAGGTTGTTTTGCATAGATGGCATCATGGTCGGTTACGACAAATGTACATATTTGATGGAGTATGTTGGACCCTATTACAACTACAAATATTGGGTGTGCCTAGTCCAATATACACAAAGTATGCGCATATATGGATTTTAAGGAAATTATTTATAGCCAAAAGACAAAGATCAAAATAAAGGAGCAACGTTGTACATTGACGGAAGGCCAAAAGCCACAGGGAATATTGCAAGGTTTATAAACAGTACACAACCATGGTCTACAATTAAGAAACCCAACTGCATATTTTAGGGACGTGAAGGAAACCGTGTTTTTGTATGTTCCATTAAATCAATAGATGCAGGGGAATATTTTCTTATTAATTACATTTTGAATCGAGTCGATACAAACACAGCTACTATGGGAGTGGCACATCTAACAAATTACCCAACCTTTTAACTATTTTTTTTATATTTTAAGGATTTTTGTTAGACTATTATTATAATTTTGTTTAACATTTCTATATTTACTTCGTAGGGTAGTGATCAGGGCATCTCCCAACAGTTGGTCAGAGGAGTACAACTTCCTCAAGGCAGCAGATATACATCTTTGTAATAGTACAAATATAATTTGAAAAAAGAGTTTTTTTGTTGCCTTTTTTCATGAGTATATTCGTTTGGTTTATATAATGTTATTTGTATATTTGTTGCGGAGTGTTGATCGAGGAAACCATGAGGATCTTGATCATACTACAATGGTCTCGAGGCAACATGCATACCTGATTGTAATTGTACAATTTAAATACGTCAAAATGTTTTCTTATTATGCTGTTTCCATGAGTATTTTGATTTTGTTTGGATAATGTTTTCTATGTTTTTAAAGTATGCTATTGTAAGGGGCACCTACCTAGTAGTAGATGATACCGTACATTCCACGAGGAAGAAGGTATACATCGATGCAATCACATAAATTTAATATGAACAAAATGTTTTTTGTTGTTGTGTTTTTTCATGAGTATATTCAATTCATTTAGATAATGTTATGTATATACTTGTTGCAGAGGGTTGATTGGGGAAGCCACCGGGTTGTTGATTAGACGACAACAGACATGGGAAAACATGTATACCTAATTGTAATTGTACAATTTAAATACGTTAGAATGTTTTCTTATTATGTTGTTACCATGAGTATTTTGGTTTCATTTAGATAATTTTTTATATGTTTTTGATGCAGGGTGTTGTAAGGGGCACCTTCCTATTAGTAGATCGGGGCAGGTCCCAAGCATATGGTCACAGGAGTACAACTTCCACGAGGCAGCATGTATACATATTTGTAATAGTACAAACATAATTTGAAATTTTTTTTGTGTGTATTTTCCTTGAGTATATTCATTTGGTTTATATAATGTTATGTGTATATTTGTTGCAAAGTGTTGATAAGGGAAACCACCCTTCTATTGATTAGACTACAACAGTTTAATTTCAACAAGTATACCTTATTGTAATTGTACAATTTAAATACACCAAAATGTTTTATCATTATGTTGTTTTTGTGAGTATTTTGGTTTCATTTGGATAATTGTTTCTATGTTGTTGAAGTAAGGTGTAGTAAGGGGAACCTCCCTAGTAGTAGATGATACGAGACCTTCTTCGAGGCAAGAAGTATACATCACTGCAATTGTACAAGTTTAATATGAACAAAAAAAAAATTGTTGTGTTTTTTCAAGAGTATATTCGATTCATTTAGATAGTTTTATCTATATACTTGTTGTAGAGTGTTGATCAGGGAAACCACCCAACAGTTGATCAGACAACAACAGACTCAGGGAAACAAATATACCTGATTGTAATTGTACAATTTAAATACGTCAAAATGTTTTCTTATTATGTTGTTACCATGAGTATTTTGGTTTAATTTAGATAATTTTTTCTATGCTTTTTATGCAGGGTGTTGTAAGGGGAACCTCCCTATTATCGAGGAAGGTCCCATATAACCATTGATCCGATGACTAGACGATCCTCGTGGCAGCATGTATAATTCATTGGAATTCTACAAATATAATATGGAGCATAATGTTTTTTTTTTCATGTGTATATTGGTTTCATTCTAATAATGTTTTCTACTTCTTTTTGGCAAGGGGATGATCGGGGCACATTCGTAGCTGTGGATCAGGTGACACCAGCATCAAAGCATCAGGTAAACCTAATTGTAATTTGATTGATCTATAATGATCGATATGTTTTGTTAATATACTTTCTTCCTCAGTCTATTGCTTTTATGTTAGTAATGTTTTAAATATTTCTGTTGTAGACCATCGATTCGACATATGAAACAACATCAGAGAAATCAATAGATTTTGATGTGGATGATTTGATGCGTGATGTTGTCATTGGTTCTTCTCTAGACCCATTTAACATGATAGGGAATACCTTGAGAGAAATTAATGAGGATATCCTTCATCTGATATTCATTCAGTCGTAGACATATGAGACTAGAGCCAAGGTTGATGTTTTTGTAAAGAGATTGCATGCCTTGGAAGTAAGTTGTGGAATATTGAATCATAATATAAATTCATTTAGTACTTTATAATTGTTACTTGTATATGATGGTGAACTTATAAAATCTGGTTTGTATTTAAAGGATTTTATGTGACCAAACACTAGTGGTAATGGCGATGTTGGCCCTAGTGATGCTCGTGGAGAGTCATCACATGAGAAAATGACTCCACATACATCTCATGTGCCACTATTGTCGACTGAACAATCAACAACACGTTTCGTGACACCTCTGATTCTAGATGTGAGTGCACCCTCTAGTGACTAGTGGACACCAGATCGTGTAGTAGAAAGGTTTGATGCAGAGCCTACTGGTATTTATATTGATGAAGCAACATTTCCTGTCTCACTATCACGGGTACAATACAAACAACATTTTTGGTGGATGAAGAGCTCGTTCCAATAAATTTAGATAAGATCCCAGGTTATTATTATGCATTGTTCAAGCTAGTGTTTATAATTTGATTGTAATATATCGATAAAACATTGTCTTTCAAATAATGATTCCATGATAATTTTGCAGGAAATGATGTTTTTTATAAACATATAAATGATTTTTCCTTGGATATCTTTGGGTCCACCATCTGCACAAGGTGGGATAAACAAATTTAAAATTTAAAATATGATCTCACTAATCGGTTGGTTGACATGTTTGAAAATGAGACATTTAATAGAGCCATGGTTCTAAAGAAAGTTGGACAACATATGAATATTGTCTGGGACCAATATAGAGTTCACCTAGAAAGGAACCCTAGGTATGAGCACCCTCTGATCATTCCAGCTAGAGAGTGGAAATCTCTAGTGTAAGATGGAAATGAGAGGGATCTAAGAAAATAAGGAAAGCTATCGCCATGCATAGTTGTGGAATATTGAATCATAATATAAATTCATTTAGTACTTTATAATTTTTACTTGTATATGATGGTGAACTTATAAAATATGGTTTGTATTTAAATGATTTTATGTGACCACACACTAGCGGTAAAGGCGATGTTGGCCCTAGTGATGCTCGTGGAGAGTCGTGACATGAGAAAAAAACTCCACATAGATCTCATGTGCCACTATTGTCGACTGAACAATCAACAACGCGTTTAGTAACACCCCAGATTCCAGATGTGAGTGCACCCTCTAGTGACTGGTGGACACCAGATCGTGCAGTAGAAAGGTTCGATGTAGAGCCTACTGGTATTGATATTGATGAAGCAACATTTCCTGTGTCACTATCACGGGTACAATGCAAACAATATTTTTGGTGGATGAAGAGCTCGTTCCAATAAATATAGATAAGACCCTAGGTTATTATTATGCATTGTTCAAGCTAGTGTTTATAATTTGATTGTAATATATCGATAAAAATTGTCTTTCAAATAATGATTCCATGATAATTTTGCAAGAAATTATGTTTTTTATAAACATATAAATGAGTTTTCCTTGGATATCTTTGGTTCCACCATCTGCACAAGGTGGGATAAATAATTTTAAAATTTAAAATATGATCTCACTAATCGGTTGGTTGGCATATTTGACAATGAGACATTTAATAGAGCCATGATCATAAAGAAAGTTGGACAAAATATGAATATTGTCTGGGACCAATATCGAGTTCACCTAGAAAGGAACCCTAGGTATGAGCACCCTCTAATCATTCCAGCTAGAGAGTGGAAATATCTAATGTAAGATGGAAATGAGAGGGATCTAAGAAAACAAGGAAAGATATCGCCATGCACACGGAGGTATATAATAATTTCCACAATATATTTCTAAACCTTATTATTATTAATTTATATATCAAATTTGGAACATCTAATGTATTTCAACACTTTCATAGGTTATCTAACACATCAAAGGAAAGAGAACAAAAAATTGGTCAGCACAAGCTTGGGCCTGGTGGTTATTCGAATTTGGTGGCACAAATTGTAAGTATTGAAAAACCAATAATGCTTCCAAATAATAAATTGCAAACTATTTTCATTTTATTGCACCTCATAAGGTAAATTTATGATTTTATGCAAATATGTAGGCCGATCGATTCAAGGAAGTTCCCACTGAGTAAGACTTGATTGCTGAAAAATATTGTCTGGGAATACACAATCTTCTGGTGATCTATCTTGCGCACATGTATATGAAATCTATATAGTTTAATGAATATTTATTACTTGTGCAATCTATTCATTATAAATAATTTCCGTAAAATATTGACTATGTTTTGAGTAGGAAAGCAACAATCCAATCAATGTGGAGGATGAAAAACAACCAATCGAAGATCATGCTTCAATTCCTCGTAATGAATTTATTCATATGCTACAATGTTAAATATTGCATTACAGATGGTGAACATTAATTGTAATTTTCCATGTTTCAACTATAGAGCATGCAGAGGGTGACACTGTAAAGGTTGATCCTAGATAGGAATATGAAGTACATGATGTGGCCGCATCAGGTAAAAAAACACATTTGTAATGTTTTTTTAAATGAAATACTCAGTCATTGTAATACCAGAATATATCAATGCAACATTTTCAAATTATTGCAGCAAATCCGGACCCCTTTTGGAAAAATCCACGTCACGAGTACTCTACTAGGAATTCATCACGACAATTTGATGAACCACCAAGAACTGAACAATAAGTTATAGATGATGAGTTTCTTGTTGTTATTGTAAATAGTAAAAATATATATATAAAGAAGTGACAGAAGAAATACTATGAAATTATTTTTGATAATATAATGTCATGCATATCTTTTCCCCTACTGAATGAATGAATGGTTTAATGAATGTTATCTTTTATTGAGTGGATGGTAAATGTTTCTTTATTATGAAATATGCATGTTTTCACATAAAAAAATTTCAAGTACGTGCATTAGACATGGGTAATTGAGAGTGATGAGAGGGGGGGCAGGGGCAAGAAGAGATTCCACCTTCACGTGGTTGGTCATGTTCAGTAGAGAATATTAAACTATTCTCTAAACAAAGAGGAGATCAATGAATAGCTATGGTGGTTCCTTTCTACAACCCACTTGCGTGTCATCTAAATTTTCACAATTTCCTGGGGCTTGTTATGAAACTAAAGAATCTTATCCTACTTTCCAAGCCTGTGACAAGGTAAGGAATTATCCATTTCTCACTTACTTATGATAGTTTGAGTAAAGGTAAAATCAAATTAAAGTAAGCACCAACAATATATACATAACAAAGCAATTCTTACATAGTGATATTGTGAGATAGACGTCATTGAAATCAAGTTCCAAAAACCTATTTATGTTCAAGATCCATTTTCATTTGCAAGAGATATGGGATCCTACATATCTCTACACATATTATCTCTTTCCCCACAATTGTCAGAATGTCCTTGTTTAATCATGGTAGTGCTAGAGCTCATGT
Source organism: Pseudotsuga menziesii (assembly GCA_001517045.1). Classification (NCBI taxonomy): domain Eukaryota; kingdom Viridiplantae; phylum Streptophyta; class Pinopsida; order Pinales; family Pinaceae; genus Pseudotsuga; species Pseudotsuga menziesii. The sequence continues at coordinate 34,921 of LPNX010010337.1, read as the reverse complement.
CAACTTGCAACCTTCCTTGGTGGTCTGCATGTTTGACTACCCACCATGCTCTCTAGACACACTAAAGGATATACAAAAAGATATCACCAACACCATCAAGTCCAATTTTGTTATTCACTAAGCATGCCTCACAGAAGCTATCTAAGCAAAGATCTCCAATTATCCTCTAGGTTTTCTTTGTCATGTGCTCTAGGATCTATCTCCATCTCACAAAAGGACTCAAACATTAACACTTCAAGCATCCTCTAAATTTTCCGCCAAAAGCCTAGTTTCTTCCTTGCTTGCATAAATATAAGTACAAAGAATCAAGACAAATGCATCTTCGAGATACAAATGATGTAATGAACTCGCAAATGGATTAAGGAAAGATGATGTTTGAAATAAAAAAGGTAAGGCAATCAAGGCATGGAATACTTATAATAGTTTGAGAAAGGGTATAATCAAACGAAATTAAGCATCAACAATAAACAAATAAGTAAGCAATTCTTACATAGCGATATTGTAATATATAAGTCATCGAAATCTAGTTCCACAATCTTATTTATAGGTATACTTGAACAAGAATATCACTACTCAATTTAATGTTTAACAATAATCCATGGGCATGTAGCTATGGATGACAAAAGATAAGATTGATAAGATAATTTTATCAATGCCCATTGAATCAACACAATAGTAGGTCAAAAAGCCATAGGGTTGTATCTAGGACATAAACCCTAGTTGTGGGCATAAAACAATAGAGAAATGACTGAGGAATTCCCACAGTCTCTTGTATACCATGTTGAGGTTCGTAAGAGACCGCAAGGATGAAATTGAACCAACCAACAAACCCTAATTCCTATAATAAACAAGGAGAAAAACAATGTTAGATTAGTACAACATTACAACATAAGAAGTGTACTAGCGATGATCATTTATCGGTGCACTATAGGGAGAATCCATAAGTGTGTTAGAGAGAGGATACCAACCAATAACAAAAGATTTTAGGGTGCTCATAGTCTAAATCACTTCTATTTAGGAAATAAGGAAGTTCACATGAGGCATGGGTCCTTTCCCAATTTATGCCAAATGTAAAATTGTGTCATTCTAGGATTTGGGAGGGTTTTAGTTCTAGTTATGATACATTCAAGATTATTCATTGAGTGAAGACCTTAGTATACTTGTTGTATTACAATTCTAGAATGTAATATTTGCATTTCTTATTTATAATGGAACTAGGATGAACAAAATTTATTACATATATTAGATTTCATCTAATTTTTTCTGCAAGCTAATGCGAAAAATGAGTTGGTGATGTTTTTTAATTCATGATTTTGTTATCAAAATAATGTAGTATTTATTGTTTTTGAATATATGTTATATCTCTTATCATCATTTGTCATGGTACTAATAATATTTGTGATATGATGTAGTTGTGAGGGACCCTTCATGAGGTCTTGAGCCCTTACAAATAGATAATCTCTAGAGGATCCCAACTATACATCTCTAGGTTTAACAAAAGCTCAAGTAAGGGTAAGCTCAAGATGCCACCACTTATTGTAAATAGGATGCTAGTTTTTGAGCTTTTCCAATTCTTGTTATTATCTTTATATCCCATGATTACTCATATTTGGTGTAGGATATACAATACTTCTACTACCCAAGTTGTAAGCATAAGAAGCATCGGTACAACTTGATAAAATGGTATGTTATTTAAAGTAACACGTTGCATGAGTATATTTATGTGAACATATATAATATATACTCACATGGTCTGTGGAAGGTCCCATATATAGCTTCATCCTTGGGGGGTGTCAAGCTTGGCACAAATTGTCATAAATAAATGTTTGAATGGGTCAGTATACGACTTAAACAAAAATTAATGATCAACGTGATGTTCTACAACATTCGACAACAATTTATTGTTTTTTCGTTGCATTGAAATCAAAATATGCTAGTGATAATGTTGTAAGAGGAATACTATAATGAGGTTGTTTTGTGTCTTACAGACTATACTCCATCAGATCTAGATTTTTTGTATGAAAAGAAATCAAACAAAAAAAAAGAAATATATTCAATACAAACCTAGAGAAATAAAATCTATCAATGTTTTTAATCGCTTTTTAGCACTTCCGATCAATCACCCCAATGTACTACAATTTATATTCTTCAAATTTTGTTACACTTTATTATCATCACTAGAGTGTAAGGTTGTGAAATGCCAAAAATATATGTGTAGTGGAAGTGCATTAATGACTTCTATCTGAGTGAAAAAATTTGATTACAATAAGATCTTAATGAATTAGGCACACTTATCATGAAAACTAATAAAAGAATAAACCAATCACACTAATTAGATATATTTGATCACTCGATTAATTTTTATTAAAGTGATATTGTAAGTATAGATCATGGTCTTTCAACTCATTTAAGGACATCAATTGTTCTTGTAGTAAATTATGAGAAAATTAGTTCTTCAACCTTCAATGAGTAATTGATTTCTATAGATGATCAAGACACTTGTTAATGGAAATATATGAAGACATGTAATGGAAACTTGCAAATAATATTCAAAATATGATTAAGCTACCAAAAATTAAACTTAGTAAATAAAAAATGCATATAGTTACTAAATGATATTTTCATGACATGTAATGCATCAAGATATCCCTCTCCCCCTAGAAATGAAATCGACCTATGAAGGAATTCATGTATAAGAATAAAGTTGACTCGAATTTTGATTGATAGCACCCTCTTCATTTAGCTTGGAAACTATTTGAGCAACACAAAACCATCTTAGGGAATCTAGAAACAAAACCCATGTGCCAGATGTTCTCTTGGAGAAGCCTTAATATTCCAATCGATGATAGGTTACCGGATCTATACCGGGGTTACAAGATCTGGAACTATTATGACCATCATTGGTAAAACCAATTCTAACTCTATAGCTTTATTAAAAAGAAATAGAAAATCATGAAAAAAAGACAATTTACTACGTTTAGCTTTCTTGAGTTTTTTTCCATGTATCCTTTGAAAAGTATAAGTAATTATAGGAAGAGGAATCATAAGAAGGTGAAATAGGAGTAAAAGGTCAAAAAGGGCATCACTAAGAGTGAAAAACATTTGAAAACTCATGCCCAACAATAATTAATTTTAACTTTTTACATATTATTATTGTTATTTTATTTATTACATGGGAAAATTGGTATATGACACATGCAAGTGGAGAAAACATAGTAATGAAGAGAATAATTACAATCTATACAAAATTAATAGCAGGGTTTCCAAAGGGTTAAAACTAGAACAATATGTCCCCTCCCTCTTGTAATAAAATTTTCCATGGTGTTCTCTTTTCTTCAATAGTACTTTATGTGTTCATTCTTCACTTGTATTAGCAATTTCATGCTTGTCACTGCATCGACACAACAAAATTTTTAGGATTCCAACATACATCTAAGAGAATCAGTAAAGTAAACATGAAGATCTTTGCATTTCTATGCATTAAGTATGGCATCCATATGATTTCCAATATATAAATTTCAAATTCTTAATTGAACCAAATATATTCATAACCCAAGATAAAGTATGCAATTTTTCCCAATACTTATTTTTATGAATAGGTATCTTCTCCATTTGGCTACTAGTGACAAGACTAAATTCAATGTTTTCTTTGACATGCTCGATGGATATAATGCACTCATGATCATATCTATCATGTAACATGAATATCTCACCATAGATTCATTCAAGTATCCTCTTTTTTAAAGTGAATCACCCTCCAAGATTGAGAATTCCCTTCCCTAGTAAGTAGTCCCTTTGGGAATCCATCATTTGTGAATCTTCTTTCGCTCAAGAAAAGTGCAAACTTGTATATTCTTAATACAAAGGTGTCCCACTCTCTTGCTCTAATAAACATAGAATAAGGTGATTGGGGCGTGTTATAGGTCATTTTATCTCATCACAATAGCATTATTCCACACATTTTAGCTCAGCAACCATCATTTTCACTTATTAGATAGATTCATCATGTCACTTGTATCATACAAATACAATTACCATGAGATGTCATCATGAAAAAAACAATCCAACTTTTAAATATGCTTCTTACAAAAATCAGATTTCAGAATTGTGAAGCTCTTCTCATAACGTTTGTTCCTCGTGGAAATGGTCATTAGTTTCCATTATGGGATTTCATTGACTTTCTATGCAAGACATTCATATGTCCAATCTATTATCCTTGACAAGTCTTTCATTTAGCCAAACAAACTATGAGTACTCATGCATATAATCACAGAAGCATATTAAATGATTCTAAAATTATGTAACAAGATTAAGTCAATCAACTTCAATTATCAACATATTAAATACAATGGAATCTCGCATAGATTATGAGAACAAACAAACATTCACACAAGCTGATAAAACAAAACATAAATACATTCAAACAATTACAAGCATTATTGTCATATATTAGGATTAATTCCTTTGTCATACCATGGTAACATTCACATATAGGAATTTAAGCCTATTTAATCATTCAAACCCTTATGATATTTACCAAGAACACAACCTTTGAAAACACCTTTAGTGGGAGAAATTTAAGGTAGGCCAAGTACCATTTTAGAAATCATTTGCATTTTTCCATAATTCAAGTGACCTAACCTACTTTTTTCATGAGAATGAACTACATAGGAATTAAAAAGGTTGATTTTTACAAGAATTAAGACCAATAAACTTATATAAACCAACATGATCAATAGGACCTAAAGAAACAATTGTGCAGTTACGTTTAATTTAATATCATTTAAAAAGTATTTATCTCCCTAAGCTTTAAATTTATAACTTGTTGGAGAAACACAATATATAGAAAGAAAAATGATGAGAATTCTTTGAACACGAAAAACATCTTCCAATGTGCCATTATGTGCTTTATCTAGTTCATGTCTCAATTTAAAGCAAATATTTTCAGGGTTGTTAGTTTTTCCACAATACTTCCAATGATTATATACTTTCTTTTTATTAGATACCATGTTAGAAGAATCATCATCATTATAAGAGTGAGGGGTTGATCCTTTAATATGTGATTTAGGTTTTTCATTAAAAAATCTATTAGGATTATTTTTATTATGTGTAATTAGAGCTTTACTCTTAAATATTTGACGAGAATAAATTAATCTATCTTTCTCACTTATTCAAAAGTTGGTTTCATAGTACACAAAGAAAGAATTGTGCAGTTACGTTTAATTTAATATCATTTAAAACGTATTTATCTGCCTAAGCTTTAAATTTATAACTTGTTGGAGAAGCACAATATATAGAAAGAAAAATGATGAGAATTCTTTGAACACGAAAAACATCTTCCAATGTGCCATTATGTGCTTTATCTAGTTTATGTCTCAATTTAAAGCAAATATTTTTCAGGGTTGTTAGTTTTTCCACAATACTTCCAATGATTATATACTTTCTTTTTATTAGATACCATGTTAGAAGAATCATCATCATTATAAGAGTGAGGGGTTGATCCTTTAATATGTGATTTAGGTTTTTCATTAAAAAATCTATTAGGATTATTTTTATTATGTGTAATTAGAGCTTTACTCTTAAATATTTGACGAGAATAAATTAATCTATCTTTCTCACTTATTCAAAATTTGGTTTCATAGTACCTTTAGACATTTCAATAACTCTAGATTTGTGGTTTGGATGAACATATCAAATGAAGTTCAAGTAACTTTTGTTCTACAAGAACAAGAATAATTAGGGCATTATCATTTTTCTTGTAATCACTACCACAATTATTTAACATTTAAATATAAGTTTTAATTTCAGCAACAAAAGGCTATTCTATCAAAATATTTAGGGCTAAACTAATAGATTTTGTTTTCAAGAGAGTATGCAGAAACATCAACATTTTTAGCAAATAAAGAAGCTAATTTTTTCCATACCTCAATTGGGTTATCCTTATCCTTAGTATGTACATGTAAACTATCATAAATAGTTTATATGATGAGTCCCCTTGCTTGATCACATCTATATTCCCATGTATCTAGGTTTTTACCATTAATTTGTTTAGTTTCACCTTGAAATAAGAACCATAGATTCTTAATCATAAGAATGTAAACCATCATTCTCTTGCAAGAGAGATAGTTAGTACCAACTAATTCAGGAATAGAATATGCATCATAACTCATAATGATTAATCAATAAACTAAACTCTAATGCAACAATACAAGAAGATAAGATTTAGAAGAAAAAGTGAATAAAAACTTAAATTTATCACTAACCATGAAACCCAACAACAAATCATTGTCCTATACAAAAACCTAGTACAAAACACAACCAAAGATGAGCAAACAACTAGATATACAACAAGAAAGATAGATCTACAACAACTATTACAATTAATGTTTATTTCTACATTTAGAGAAAAATATGGATAAAGTTGCATTCTCTTATTCATAGTTCTTTTTAAGATTTAAAGTATCTAATTGTAAGTTGAGTACCACTTGTAATTTTTGCTACCTACCAATGGGTTAGTAGAAGGGGGTATTATAACTCCTAGAGATGGAAAGGATGAAAAAGATGAATTTTTTCTACCTTTTAAAAATCCATCTTTATCCTCTCTAGGCTTAGTCATACATTACCAACATAATCTAGATCTAATGGAAAATAGTACTAACTAAAGCAAATGTGCTAGGATATTACACTAGAGGAATACTATAGTGAGGTTGTTTTGTGTCTTACCATCTCTACTCCATCGGATCTAGAATGTTTGTATGAAAAGAAATCAAACACAAAAAAGAGAAATATATTCAATACAAACCTAGAGAAATAAAATCTATCAATGTTGTAATTTCTTTTTAGCATTTCCCAACAATGACCCCAAAAATGTACTACAATTTATATGCTTCAATTTTGGTTACACTTTATTATCAATACGAGAGTGTAAGGTTGTGAAATTCCAACAATATATGTGTAGGGGAAGTGCATTAATGACTTCTATCCCAATGAAAGAATTTGATTACAGGAAGCTCTTAATGAATTATGCACACACTTATCATAAAACCAATAAAATAATAAACCAATCACAATACTTAGATATATTTGATCACTTGATTAATGTTTATTAAAGTGCTATTAAAAGTATAGATCACGGTCTTTCTGCTCATTTAAGGACATCAATTGTTCATGTAATATATTATGAGCAAATTTGTTCTTCAACCTTCAATAAGTAATTGATTTCTATAGATCACTTGTTAATGGAAATATATGAAGAGATGTAATATAAACTCGCAAATAATATTCAAAACATGATTAAGCTACAAAAATTAAAGTACTAAATCAAAAATCTTGTAAAGAAAATCTAAACAATAAAACAAACACACTTAACTAACTAACTAAAGAAATATATTGCAAGGTAGACTAGGTTAGGGCGGCCTCCCAACTAGATTATGCTACATGAAGAGATACAATACTAAGACATAGTTGTAAAAGAACTTCAAAACATCAATGCCTTTGTAATATGGAAATCTAGTTGATAGGTTAATAATCACTATTGACATAATACTTCTCCTCTGTGCTTCCAATTTATGACTTCTTGATATGCATACATCTCACATATTTAAAGCATGGGGAGGCATTTTAGAAGTCATAACCAATTCCCATGTTTCAAGGTAGAACTCATACAACCAAATATTACCAAATACAAGATATACACTAAACATCATGGGATAAGTTTATCTTGTATGAATAGGTATCTTCTCCATTTGGCTACCAGTGACAAGACAAAATGGTGGTGATTCCTCTTTTCCTAAAACCAAAAGTGACTATTGTAATTATCTCATCTCTTTGACTAGCGTACATTGTATTCATAACATTCTACATAATGAATGATAATATTTTCTTGGGAAGCCTATGCATGGAAATCTTGATCAATTTTCTCCCTCAAATTATGAGGGATTCATGGAAAAAGAATCTTGGCCAATTGTAATTTGTTTTGTACTTGTAGCCAATTGCTTGAAATATCTCATGTCTATCCTAAGATATCATGCATACTCTAGAGTTAACAATGATAACCTTATGAACCTTGTAATCATGTTTGGTATAGTTGCATAATCCATAATGTAATTTGGTTTGTATTCTTGAATATATGGGCTGGGCCTAAATCAGAAATGAGAGAGAAAAGCTCATCCATAGTAAACAAATCAGAAATTAAATGCCAAAAGTTCACCCACTGTAAGCACAAAATAGTTTTACAATTTTGTGGAACTAACCAATTTATTATTATGCCAATTGAAGAGCCCAAAATATATTTTAGATATATTAAAGAAAAACACACAAAAAGACTGAACTTTTAGCTATTTGATTTAATTTTGGATTTTAATGTAGAATCTAAACAACATAATAACAATAGAATTTTGAAAGCTAAACTATTTTCAGAAAACCGGTATCTAAACACATGTGATTTTGGATTTTAATGTAGAATCTAAACAACATAATAACAATAGAATTTTGAAAGATAAACTATTTTCAGAAAACCAGTATCTAAACACATGTGATTTAGATCCTCATACATGCACTGCCCTTTCAAAACATTAACATTAGCTTGAAAGTAATGCGGATCGACATTTTTTCCCAATGTCTTAAACCTTGATCACATAAAAGCTTCATGTTGATTTCCAATTTAAGATGCTGAATGGTGAGAAAATTTCTTATAGAATGGTGGCATTTAAAAATGCAGTTGCCATAAAAGATAATGGGGCAGACAATCAATATATATTGATTATCAATGCCCAAAGTGAAGGCCTGCAAGGAGGCAACAGTCAGTGAAGAATGCAATACAAGAAAATAAAAATACAAGACAATTCATCACAGATGAAGCGTAGCTAGACAAATTCAGTTGTTCTGGTAAATTGAACTGCAAGTTATCAAGGTACAGAGCCAACAACAAAAAAAACAATTGAGGGACCATGCTACTCTTATATGTATGATCCTTCTTAGGTGAGTTGAACGCATTCTTGCATATCTTAAATTATTGGCATGATCCCGTGTTCTTTGAAGGCACCTTGGATGCTCTTCAGTGACATGTTTAGCAAAGAGAAACAATTGACCTTATATAGCTCGTAAATGGCAGTGCCAAGTACAGCAATGCAAGACCAACAAATTAGACAATATAATGCCTATGTGTTGAGGCAAAGTAGTATCTATGTATATAATTAGTTACTATGATCAATGTCGTATCAGAATGCATATAATATAATATGTGAGAGTACATGAATTAAACAAAACAACTAATACAGAAATAAAACAAAACAACTAAACCTTCAAAATTTATCTCAATTAAAAGATTTCACAATAAGTTCTTTATAGCTAATGAAGATAAATAATTAATAATTATCTACAGCATCGAGCATCATCATTTCGTCTGTGCAGCATCTTAGCATCTGTGGAAGCATGGAGGCTTCTTTATAGATGTGAATGAGATACGTGTTCACAGCCATGATGTATCATTTTTTAATCTTCTTTCAAGCGCCAAAGACTTGCCAAAACCATTTTAAATCTTATCATTGTCTCACAAAGTTGTTGCAACATTGTTCCATCAGGGTTCACAGAAGATAAATTACACAATTGGCTCTATAAGAGTGCCAAAGGAAGNCCATTTTAAATCTTATCATTGTCTCACAAAGTTGTTGCAACATTGTTCCATCAGGGTTCACAGAAGATAAATTACACAATTGGCTCTATAAGAGTGCCAAAGTAAG
>LPNX010010337.1:0-15041 GCA_001517045.1 Pseudotsuga menziesii | reverse complement strand
ATCAAAACAAGGGTCCTTGATAGGAAGGGCACTCTCAAATTGAGATCTAGTCCTCCTAGGATCTCTAGGATTCCCAGCTAGTTCCCTAGCTACTTGGACAGTATTTGATGCCCACTTTGGCCTTGTGGATATGTTTGGATTTGTAATTAAATCATCATTATCAGACATATAAGAATCATAAATTTCATTAGTTCTATCACTTATAACCAAAGGTGGAGGAGGTGAGGAGGAATCTCCAATTTCTGCTGCTACCATAGGCTCTTCTTTGAACTAAAAACTCCTTTCAAATGATTGTCTTGTTTTGATTGCAAAATGATCTTGGACCATATATCTTTCTAGGATCAAATCTACACCATTTATTCTTTCAGATATTTAACTTTATTTTGCAGCCTCCACCATTCCATTCTTCCTTGCATCTTCAGCCTGTGAAATCACTGCTAGTTGTAGATCTTCATCTACTAGGCATCTCAACCGTCCAATGATGTCGCTCCTACCCGATTTCACAATCTTTCGACCTGATTTAATCCCTCCTAGTTCTCATTGTGAAATCATTGTGGGCCATGGATTAGGAATCCACCAAGATCTTCGTCAATCAAGTCTGTTGGGCCTACCCGATTTTGTAGCTTCAAAAAAATTATTCTTTTGTGCATGTTGTGACTGCAAAATGAATGCCCACCATATATCTATTTCTCTCAATATCATGACCGTTGGAATATGCATGTCCTACAGGATTTCACAGATTGGTAAATCTATTTACCCTATGCTAGCTATCACTGCAAAATGAACCTCCACCGTAGATATTCAACACTGATTGATATTCATCATTGAAACATGTGGCACCTACAGGATTTCACAATCTTAAAAACTTTGATTCCTTGCGCATGTTTCCATTATGAAATCCACTCTCACCGTTGATCTCGAACACCAACTTATCTTAGCCGTTGAAATATGAGGGGTGTACAATATTTTACAATCCTCAATTTATTTCTCCTTGCATGTTCGCTTATAGAAATATTTATCCTCCATCTATCCATCCAACGGCTGATTCTGTCTGCAAGTTAACCTCTTTCCGCCAACATCAAAATTATTTTAGATAGATCAAATTTCCTTGGAGAAATCATCTGCAACCATTGATTTTCTCCATTTTGCATCCATGCCCTCCATTCCTGTCACCATATAACCTCCAGCATATTTTTCTTATTCAAGCACATTTACAAGGTTAAAATTTGGGATTTTTAGTAATTTTGCACTTCAAAGAAATGAAAAAACCCCTTAGAACATCTAGGGACCCCATCAGCACCCTTCAAGGTCATGATATGGAATTTTTTCATACCTTCCTCTTTCTTTCACTAGTTTAACCCCATCCAACCACTTATCTCAAAATAGCGCTAATAGTAGTGATTCATCATCATTGAGTTTGATCCCATTTCCAACTACGTATTTAGAGGACCCTTGGACTCTCCCTTCTACGAGTAAGTCAGATGAGCACCCTAGACCTACCAAGATGAAGATTTCCTTATCTACAATGGATATTTCTTATCAATTCGTTCTTTATCTCATTGTAGACCCTAGTCCTTCCTCTTCGTGGACGGAGGAGGAGGACCTCTTTGCACTGCCAGCTTGGGCGTTTGCATCGTCATGATAGCATGCTTCCTCGATGATGTTTTTCCTTCAGAAAAAGTGATTCTCAAGGACATGAATGGTTTGGAATGACCTTAGGAGGATTTGCACCATTGCTCTTACTTCCTCCTAGAGCTTCAACAAATCAAGCGTGATTATTTTAGGTCAATCCTTAGCGAGAAAGTTGGAAGTCCTGTGGTCCCATTAGGAACTCATGGTAAGGGAACATGGCAAACTTGTTACCTACAATTCCTATCAACATTTCTCAAACTCCTAGAAAGATAGAGAATGTTTACATTGTGGTGTACTGTTCTCTCGATGAGATTAAGGCATACACCGAACTCTTTAAAGAATTTTGTGATGTTTTTTCCTGGATGTATGAAAAAATGCCAAGGACAAACCCTTGGATTGTCGAACATGAGATTGAAACTTATCCTAATGATAAAATATTTTGACAGTGTTTACGCACGATGAATCCCCATAAGGCACTTGCAATTAAGGCTAAGATAGAGAAGTTGCTCAAAGCGGGATTTATCTATCTGTTTCTCTTAACTGAATGGGTATCCAATCCCATTTCGGTAGATAAGAACCGAGGAACTATCCTGGTGTGTACTGACTTTCAAGACCTGAATAATGCCTTTCCTAAAGGCAATTTCCCCACGCCATTCATAGATCAAATTTTCAATGAGTGTGCGGGAAGAAAAGTGTTCTTGTTCATGGATGGATTTTCAGGGTACAACCAGATCCAAATCAATCCTAAGGACCAACATAAGATGGATTTCATTTGTCCTTGGGGTACTTTTGCATACCGAAAAATTCCTTTCAACCTTAAAAACGTCGCTGCTACATTTCAACGTGCGATGAAATTTTCTTTTCATGACCTAAAGCGTATTATTGAAGTCTATCTGGACGATTTAGTTTCTCACTCTCGTTTGAGAGTGAATCATCAATACTATTTACACTTGGTTTTCGAGAGATGTCGTTGTTACCAAATGCATTTGAATCCTCAAAATTGCATCTTTTGCATGAAAGTGGGTCGATTATTGGGATTTATTGTTTCTAAAGAGGGTATTAGGGTCGATCCTCTTAAGTTTTAGGAAATACTTATGTTGTCTCCCCCACACATGATCTGACACCTTCAAAGTATCCAAGGGATGGCTAGCTTCTTACGAAGATTTGTCGACAACTTTTCCAATTTGACCAAGGGTTTTATGTGCCTTTTGAAGAAGGATACTTCATCCATATGGGATGAGCAAGCCCAAGAGTCCTTTGAGGCTCTTAAGAAATCCTTGGCATAAGCCCTCGTGCTTAGTCCACCTCACTATAGCCATGAATTTCTATTATACGTGACTGCATATCAAGAGACGGTTGGGATGGTTTTGGTTCAAGAGGACGATGAGCTCCAAGAGCACATTGTCTACTATCTTAGCCAGAACCTGATTGATGTTGAACTTAAATATAGTCATGTCGAGAAGATAGCCTTAACAACCGTTCATGCATTTCAGCTGTTGAGACATTACATACTCCTTCTCCAGACTACACTCATGGCTCATATCAATCCATTTCAGTTTTTCATAACCAGACGAATGATAGGGCGGAAGTATAATAAGTGGATTTTTATATTGCAAGAATTCGATCTCGATTTGGTTTTGACAAAATCAAATAAATCGCTATTTTTTGCGAGGCTCGTGTTAGATCTTCCTAGTTTGGATGACGATGAAATTCAAAAATATTTTTTTGTGGACAAACATATCTTCCTTATCTTAACCACGGACCCTTGGTATAGTGACATGAATATATTTATACAGACTTTGAAGGTCCCTCCTAACCTCTCACGGGATGAGCATCGATTTTTATGACATGCTGCTAAGAATTAGTTTATTATCGGTGACACCTTGAATCGCCATGGGGAGGATTCCATTTTACGTTGGTGTTTGACTCATGAAGAGGATGGGATGATGCTGAATTATTTCCATGGTGGGGTATGTTGTGATCATTTATCTAGGCTTTCTATAGTCCAAAAAATCCTTAGAGTAGGTTACTATTGGCTATCGATATTTAAAGATTGTGTTAATGTAGCCAAATGGTGCCACCCTTGCCAGGTGTTTGCACGGAATATGTGCTCGCAACCAGCCCCATTACACCTTATTATCACCATCGGTCCCTTCACCAAGTGGGGGGTAGTATTTATGGATTGCACGCAATCTTCGACTGGGGGGCACCATCACTTCATAGTGGTTGTGGATTAATTCACAAAATGGGTAGAGGCTATGCCTACTATTAAATTTGATGGTGATACAACCCCTCATTTTGTATTTAATCATATCATTACTCAGTTTGGTATCCCTAGAGATCTTGTCACTGACCATGGTTGGCACTTTCAAAATAGGATGATGAATGAATTGTCTTCGAAATTGGGGTATAAGCAAGAGTATTCCTCTTCTTATTATCCTCAAGCGAATGGACAAGTTGAATATGTAAACAAATCCCTTAATTTCATTATGCAAAGATCCATTGCACAAAGCAATACTAATTGACACATTATTCTTTACTCTTCTTTGTGGGATCTACCAAACCATTGTTAAGGCTGCCACCAGTTTTTGTCCATATCAGTTATTACATGTGGTGGAGTCGATATTTTTGATTGAATGTGAAATTCCCTCTTTGAAACTAGCCATAGAGATCTTACCAGATACTTTTGAGTTGGAAGAACATCAAGTCAACTTGTATCACCTTGATTAGCAATGTCGGGATGCTTTAGTGGATCTTGAAATCAATAAGCGTCGCGTGAAGGTTCAACGTGATAAGTCTGTCTGTCCCTGAAGATTTAGTGAAGGTAACTTGGTTCCTCTATATGACCAAGCTAGTGAACCAACAGGGGCAGGTAAGTTCAACCCCATGAGGAATGGGCCTTACATGGTTAAATGCGTCTTAGAGAGGGGCACATACGAGTTAGAGGATTATGAAGGGACAACCTTGGAGGAGCCTAGAAATGGGCTCTATGTTAAAAAATAATATGCCTAATTCTCAGCTAAGGCTTATATTCTCTATATTATTGTGCAGTTGCATAGTTTACTTTTGGTCCCCTTGTAGCAATTCGGTTTGTTGACATGCTTCCCTTTGTTGTGACAAATGTCGATGGATTGTTCGGTACATGTAGTATACACTGACGGTGCCTGCCGGCATACCTATAACTTAGCTTCAGCTACTTGGGTCATTTATACACCTGAGGGTCAGGTAGTGTCTTTCGGAGGTGTGTGTCTCCGACCATCATTGAATAATGTTGCTGAATATAGTGTCATGATTGAACTCCTATGCGATGCCATCTCTAATGGTATCCTATCTCTTGAATTCCTCCCTGAATCATAATTAGTTCTACCGCAGTTAAATGGTGTGTCTCATATCAGAGATCCAACTTTATTACAAAGATTCTTATGGGTAATATTGTTAGAACAAAAATTTGAACACATAACATGATTCATATTCCTAGGATCTACAATCATGTTTCTGATTCTTATGCAAATTACGTTTTAGACTGGCATTTGTTACATCAATAAAGAAGCATACACAATACATTCACATTCAAATACACATGTAAATACATCAAGCTAATCACTATAAGTTTTTTATTTCTGAATATAGTCCAAAATTGTGTCACAATACAAAATGTCATTGTTGGGCCCACTATATGTCAGTTAATTAAAACTTAACATGCAAAGTGCTAAACATAAATTATCAACCCGAAGAAGTCTTTTATTTCAAAGCTATTGTGAAAGATCTATGCAAGCACAATTTCTACCTGACATTGTTATCTATTGGTATGAAATCAAAACTCATTATAAACCAGATCACACCTTCTTGAAAAGAAAACAAAGCCTAATCCTATTCGTAAATCCAAACTGTAAATCTAATCACACTTCAGCATAATCAATTCTTATGAAATAAGATCTAATTGCATACATCTAAAAGAAGTGTGATGTTGGCCAATGATCTATCAAATGAATTAGCAACACGACTATGAAAAATCTAATGAATGAAAGCATACAACTATGATAAGCTTAACGAAATAATAAGCAAATCTAAACAATAACACACCTACAATCAACACTACCAACATCTAATCAGGGAAGAGGGCCCTTCCTCCACTAAGGAGAGATGGATCTCCACAATGAAAGTTTGCAACTCCAGAATTAAGAAACTGCTAGCATGTGTTATCATAATGAATGATTACAATAGATCTGGATCAAATCCTACATCATAACATTGTTTTCTCTTTTTCCTTCTCAATGATATTGATAACATATTTATACATAAAATTATCTCATGGAAATGAGGAACTGAACCCCCAACTTGTGATCTGTAACAGCTGAAACACGGTCGTAACTGCTAACAACTTTGGAACCAGCCGCAACAGTAAATCTAGAAAATACCCTCTCAAAGAACCACCTGTATATCACAAACCGTGGCTTTGTTTGGCAATTTCCTCCAATGTGAGGTAAATGAGGCTGTTATGCAAAAAACCCATGTCTCAAATTTTCTATATTCATTTCTATTGTCTCGCAAATCGAGACGTGAAGAAAGGTATTATTATCTGGCATGCATTTTCGGTCAAGGCTGTAACAACTAGCTGTGAGCGTCTTATACGTGAAAAATCACTCCACAACCCATCATTAGTAAAATTATGCATAATAGTGTTCAATTCATCAAATATAAAGGAAAATAATCATTATTAACCACTTAAAACATCAATGGAAGTAGTATGTTTATTTACGCACAGTTACAACAAATGGATGGAAAATGGAATGATAAATGGGTGATAATGGAAAGAAAATGGATGAAATATATGTCAATAAGTGATAGAAAAATGGACAATTCCATGGCCCAACATCTCCCCCAAATTGAACTTGTTGCATGTCCTCATGCAACCCAATACCTGTGTAGCATCCAACTAGAAGAACTCATTCACTTATTCCTTCATTTTACCATTCATACAGTTGCAGCCAGAAGAAATGGAAAGTTTAATAGAAATTGGTAGAGTCACAGCTGCTTAGCGAAGGATTTAGTAGAAATTTGGCGGAGTCAAAGCTTATTTTTAGCAGGGAATTTGACAAAGGTTTTAGCGAAGATTTTGGTGGAGTTGCAACCCAAATAGCGCTAAATTTAGTGGTGAATTTGGCATAGTCGCAACCCAAATATCGCTAAATTTAGCGAATCACTTGGCGTAGATTTTGGCGAAGTCAAAGCCCAAAGAGCTCTAAATTTAGCGGAGAATTTGGCAGAGTCGCAGCTGCCTAAAACAGGAAAAGAGGCAAAATTTGTACAGTGTTGCAGCTGCATGGAACGGGAAAAGGATAATATTTTACGGTGTTGTAGCCACACAAAACAAGAAAATGAATGGTTTTATGGTGTGGCAGTTGTACAGAATGGGAAAAATGAAAGGTGTTACGGAGTTGCAACTGCAGGGAATGGGAAAAGGGCAATATTTTATGGTGTTGCATCATTTTGAACAAAAAACTTCCGAAGTCATTTCTCCCAAATGACGAACTGAGTTCGGCTGAAATTTTTTAGGGAGGTTTATATTAGTCCAGTGCACCTACATACCAAAAATCAGAGATATCCACATAACGGATTTTGAGAAAAATGTAAATTGGTTGTAGCTGATAATGGTCATTTTCTCGAAAACTGTACATTGGATTGGGATGAAAATTACTAGGCTTGTTCATCTTGGTATTATGCACTTCCTGTCCAAACATCATGAGAATCCAACTTACCAATTGTAAGATATGTCCATTTCAATTTCTGCACTTTTGTAGATGAACATGAATAAAAATGTGTTGCAGCTGAACTTCTTGAACCAATATTTCACAAAATACAAACTGTATCACATGCCCCAATTTTGCAAAAAAAAAAATATATTATATTATTAATTTTATTTTAGGATAATATGTTTTTTTTTTGGTAAAATGCACAAAACATTATATTACAGGGGAAAAAAATTGCATCCAAAAAACTCATGACTGTCTGAGGTTGAAAGAGGCCAAGCCGCTTTCAGAGCCTCTCAAAAAATAGGACACCTATCTATCCAGATTCATATTGATACTGTGTAAGACTGAAGGTACTGTTCATGACTAATAAACAAAGATACTGGGATGCATGGAACAATAAATGTCCAAAAAAAAAACTTCTCTAAACCAGCAGAGCCCAGCTAATTATAGAAAAAGACATGTAGTAAAAATTAAGAAAAAACATAAACTGAGTCTAAAGCTTGCAAGAGACAGAGCCAAAAGGAAACTTGTTCAGAACGAACATTAAGACGAGGGTAATTCTTCAATGATGGGGAAATCCCATCGTTCCTCTAGTGACACAGTAGGGGAGTTGGTGGCCGTTGTTGGTGCAAGAGTCAGCGGAGGAAGATGCTCTGTTTGTGGGTTCAATGTGTCCTTCTGTCGTTTGAAGAGAGGTTGTATTGTAGATGGAATCGAGAATGGTTTATCCCATGGCATTTTAGAAGAGCCACCTGTCGCATTGCCCTTGCCCCCAAGACTGGTTATGGACTGACCACCCATTTCACTGCCACTAGCACTGCCACCCTGTGCATATCCCCCTGAGTTATGGACGTTTAAGCTTGATATACTTGCCGTACCTTTCCAAGAGAAGGTTTTATCCATGGCCGAAAGCTAAGCATCAATCTCAGCATTTTTTGTCTTCATGGAGTGAATCGCTATCCTGGCCTCTGCCCAATTACTGAGCATATCTTCTGCTAAATTAAAGAGCATGTTTTTCAACATCCAGTAATGATTAATATTACCACCTTCGTCTCCTGTAGAAAACTTACAGTTCAACACCTTGTTCTCCCATGCTTCTACCAGGACACGAACCCTTGCTGAAATGTGCGGTTCATAATCCGCAGGAATGGGAGCAATACAACCCCTCTGGGATTTGGCTCTCCCCAAGTTGGCTCACCTAGGGGTACCTCGCTAGCGAGACATGGCCGTTGGATTGATCTTGAGACCAATATGCAGAGGGACGAAATCTCCATCGCGGGCTCTCAAACACACAACAAAAGAAGCAACCGCAGCAATAACAACACATATATGTGAACCTCCACCCTGAACTTGCGCCCAATGTAACCATACCCCATATCATAATGCACTCGGTGGAGTTGAGTTAAATGCTTGTCAATCACCATTAATCCTTGCAGATAGGCCATGAATGGGCCTAGGACGTCGTACCTATTCCAAATCCAATCGCATGCTCTCACGTGACTTGGGAATTTTCTTTAGAGCTTTGAGGATCCTACGCAGGTTGACGGTGGTCATGAGCCGGATGGTGAGAGGGCATCTTAACACGAGCCAAACTTGGTAGCCGAAGAACATGTTGTGTGTCATCGAGGTTCACCGGATAAGAGACCTCTGGTATGGTATTCACGTCCAGGTAAGATGGAGCAACGCTGGAACTTGAGTCAGATGTGGAAGAATAGGGTACATGTCACCTGAGTCGGCCAGACAGTTGTCCTTGCTGTTGACACCTGCTTTCGAGCGAGGACAATATGTTAAATTTTATGCTAAGTTGAAATTGATGACTCATCAGAGTCAAGGATATTTAATGTAATTATGAATCTTTTTATTATAAATAAATAAAGGTGGAGACAACAGCTTAGGAGAGCTGTTAAAATAGTGGTTACTGGTCAAATTGGTGGAGGAGACTGGGTGGAGAGCAAACAGACATGCGGCAGCATCCTCAAACCATTTCCAACTGTTGAAGGTGGCAACCTTCCTACATTTGGGGTCATGATCCCCCAAGAAAGTGGGACCAGAGTAGGTGGCTCAATTAATGACAACTGACCCAAAAGACCTAGGCAATATTTATAAAAATTCCCATTAAAGAGAGGTGAGGCTACTCATTCTAGGGAAGTGATCATTCAGGTGAATGTACTTCAGAGAAATTCAATGTAAGGGAATTGTGGAAGGAATTTGAGGGGATAACTGCTGAGTGATCTAGTGCATGTTTTAAGATGAAAGATCTTACTACCTGAGCACAGGGTGTTTTAGTGATTTATTGGATCAGTCTACTATTTGCATGCTCCACGAGTTCTCAGCCAAGAAGACCAGGAACAGGCTCGGGGGTCCTGAGGAAGCATTGTTTGAGCTCCCTCTAGGAGTTTGGTAGGGAGGAAAGACCTCCTAATGCTGTTGTTTTCTATCCTAATCAGGTTCTACATTATTTGTTTTACTGTGCTAGATACATAAATCTGAATCTGATTGTTAAAAGAATGTTAAATATTCAGTTTGTAAGTTGTTAGAATGGAAAATAATTCTAGTCTGTGTTTTTCCACACCTGAAAGGACCAGGCCGTACTCCAGCACAGATAGAGTATTTACAATAGATGAAAGAATATGTTAAGAGACTTAATATAAAAGATATGATGTTGCATTTCATAATTAGCAGAGTAATTTATTTCAGTATGCAGGTTATTATTAAACATAATAGGGATCTAGTTATTTATTGTTTATTGTTTTAAACAAGCTTATTTACGTAAATATATTAGTATATAAGATGTTGTAAATACAGACAGTAGATTAAATTCTATTCAAGATTAATTACTATGGAAGTTAAATTGTTTATTGATAGGTTTATATTTCTATGAGTTTACTTAGTAACTAATTGAGATGCAGCAGAAAAATCACAGTCGAGCTTCATTATTTACATTAAATTCAGTAAAGAAAATAACCACCAATCATATAGTTTATTGTCTAATAATATCAATTCATTTAAGACTAATAACTACTATAAACTAAATAGGGTTATATTAAAATTAATTAACTTATAAAGAACAAACTAAGTTACAGAATCTATGCTTATCTTTGCAAAGAATTATGAATAAATTCTATCTGCGAGTTTAAGTAAATATAAACAATTAGAATATGATTAATAGTTAATATAAAAATAACTATCTATCTATGTAAAGAACTGTTTAAGATTTATCAAAACACGCTTACACCTATGAAGGTAAACTACACGGTCGAAACCCTAAACAAAAATTTAATCTTTTCAAATAAAAACATTTAAGCTAGAATCCATTTATTTGGACTATTATATTAATAAGACATTAAACCCCTATAGACTGTTTACAGTCCTTTTAAGGACAAATGGAAAGACAAATGTACAGTTATAACTTAAAATTATCACAACACACATGTAATACTAAATAAAACAAATTTAACAAGAAGTAGATCTTATTTAAAATAAATTGAAAGATTTATTTAAACAAGGGTTTTATTTAGGAAAACCCTAGCTCGTATTCCCCGAGAAAATAAGTAAATATTACAAATTACACTATGACTGAGTTACAGTCTAAAAAAAATTTAAAAATAACAACATTATATACACAAAATATAATAGATAGTAAAATTATTTATTAACAGTCGGTTAGGGAAAACCCAAACTTACATAGAGTCACTCTATACATTAACACTGCAAAATGAGTCTGAGCTCGAAGAAAATCCTTTTAAAAACCAATGTATTTCATTGACAGGCCATAAGGCTAGAAACTGGAACTAATTACAACACCCAGCGCAAGGCCGAAACTACCCCACGACGAGGCGAGGGCTTGTAAACATAATAGAACCCAACAACCTTTAAAAAGAAAACCACATATCTAATGGCAAAACTCGACAAGCTTCCAATCTCAGGGTTTCACTTTTGACAATCCTATTACAAGCACGGTAAGAACCCAATTGTTGAACACAGGGCTTACCGGAATGGAGCCACGAGCCCTCGAAGAGAGCCAGCATTATCTTTGTCGCAGGCTGCAAAGAATTGTCACAAATTCCTGCAAGGAGAAGCAATATTGTGTGTTAGTTACCAAAACTCTTTCATTATTAAAAACCTAACTTTAAACCAATATTTGCTGTGAGCCTTCTATTATGGATTGAAAACTAAACAATTACCTTAAATAAGAATAACGAACGGTCTAGTAAGGGGATTGTCACCAACTGCGAACCGAACATACAAATATTCAAACCCTACGATGCAAATGGAGCACAACCAACATAAGTGAAGCTTAGCTTCTCACCGCAGTTACAGACCACGGGGAAGGAAAGATGAAGCTAAAGATAGGCTACGAACAAGTGTAAACAACCAGTGAACTCTCGCAAGGTAAAACCCACAACTACGAAGGCTAGTAACAAGACCGAGCTCAAGAGACTATAATAACGTTAACCCAAGAGTTGGAGCAAGCTAGTACAAGAGAATACTCATGGCCGCCATTAAAAAACTTGCAGAGCAGCCGGAAGGCCAGCGTGAACTGCAGAGGGAGATTGACAAAGTGATTGGGGTTGTAAAATTTTTATACCACCAACACACGGATAGGAGGTGACCACGTGCCCTCAAATATTTCAAACCATGCATGGGTCGATTCTAAATTCTACCTGTGGTTCAATCATCCAAATGATTTAAAACAATGATTTGCTAGCTTGAATTTGTCATTTGGGTAAAACAATGATTTGTTAACGTTGACTTAGTGAAAGGTGATAACCACTTAAGCTTTTGGTTAATCCCGAAATCGACCATGCTCACTATAGGTAGGCTTATATACTTGCAACCAATGTTAAGTCTACATGTTTTATAATCCAATATTTTCACTTATAAACCAACAACTCAAATGGTTATAATTTATGGAGTTGAATAACAAGGTATTAGATTATAAACATGCCTTTTACCAAGTTCGATGTTGATTAAAAACTTTCATAGACACTAGTTGCTTCTCAACTTGTCAATGTTAGAAGTTTACCATATCTGTGTATGTATGACTAGATAGTTTTGTGAGTATACAAGATAATTTGTACTTCTTATAAGGTATATTATGATCATAGTATAAAAATCTACCATAATAGCCACTTTAAAGACATTAACTTAATGTAAGAGAGGCATTATGATAACAATAAATTACAATGAAATAACCATGCTCAAGTCTATAATCATTAAAACAACATTGATTGACTTAGACTTAGGAAGTAAGGATAAATAGTATTCCATCTTGGAACGATGTAGTTATTTGTTTACATTAATCAAGCTTATAATATCGAGAAGTTTTTACAAGCAGTAAGTTTCCCTACGGAATGTAAATAACAATCAGTTTGGCATTTTAGTAAAGACTACGATATTGTATGGGATTACATTAGTACATGTAGTATGTCGTTAATGCAAGTAAGAAAGTTGATAACATGTTAGTGGACAATTGGTTTGTACATATAAGTAATAGGTTGATACTTACCATAACTAATAAGTTAAAAATGAAATCGAATCGTATATTCTAATGAGAATCTTACTATCAGTCTCGATAGAAGCTCTTCCATGTATAGAAACAAATAGTACGTATAAGTGTAACATTGCAAGTTAAGCATGTTAAAATAGAAATGAATATACGACAAAGATTACAAGCTTAGAGTTCATAGTAATTAGCTTTGATATCGTCAAGCTTGATAAAGAAAGATAATCATTTATCTGAACTTTGCTTACAAGAAAAACTGGAGAAAACAAACTACTTTACCTCATTGAAGTTTGCTTGGAAATTATCAACTTATTTTATTAGCATAATATTTTGATACTTTATGCATTTAAAACGTCTACTTGTTCGATCGTACGTGTAAACCTGTAAGAACCAGCAATTTGTCGGCATTAGCATAAATTCTAAGTAAGCCCAGGATTCAAAGTTAGATTCCACATACTTGCCATAAAGTAGACTCATTAGTAAAACTGAAAGAAAACAGTATACAAGTAGATCTTATTTACGTTACGAAAAAGAAGTTTCTTTAGTTAACATAATTTGAAAATGTGTAATACTAATCATTAGACTGTTTCATTTGATGTTAACCATTAGTTGTTAGTAAACCACATATGCAGCATTTTATGTTATCTCAAAATTTTAAATTTTCGTGAAAATTTGGGGTTTTGACATGTGGTATCAAAGCACAAGGTTCAAACACTAGGCCTTGATGAAGCCTAACTAGCTTTTATGAAAAAGTGATTTTGAATTATTTTTCTCTTGTAGTTTTCTTTTAAATGTTATTCAATAGAGAAATTGTTTCTGAAGTTTAACAAATAGGTATGGAAAGGCTGAAGGAATATGCGGAGGAGGAATCTCCATTTACTGAACCAGAAAACTTACCAAGAGACCCTATACAAGAATATCTAACCACCAATTCCTCAGAACTGTTACAAACAGTAAAAGACCTAAAATCTAAAATGGAATCTGTAAAAAAAGAGAATGAAAGGATTCTGAGGGCTCAAAAGGAGCTAAATCAGATCCTAACAGAAAGGTTTCAAACTGAGGGTAGGGGTAAAAGATCTGATTCAGAAGAAAAAGTCATCAACATAAAAATGAAAAGATTAAACAGACTAAAAAAGAAAGCAGCTCATCTTTAGAGGTGTTTGGTGAGCAACCTAATTATCATTCCACTAGTGTTAGTAGTGATGATAACCATTATATTAAAAAGAGAAAATATAAACCATATGAGGAAATTTATGGGGAATTCAAAAAGATAAATCTACCAACATTCAATGGAGAGACTGATAAGGGGGAGGAAGCGAAATCCTGGTTATCTGGGATGAAAAATTACTTCCAGATCTATAACTATTCTGACCAATTAAAGGCTAGAATGGCTATATACAATCTCTCAGGAAAGGATGATATTTGGTGGCAGGACTTGAAGAGGGTAAAGGGAATAAAAGAGAAGAATGTAAATTGGAGTACCTTCAAGAGGTACTTTAAAAATAAATTTTTGTCTAAGCAATACTATGGAGAGAGAGAAAAAGAATTTTATGAGCTTAAATTAGGATCAATGACTATGAAATATCTAAACAACAAGTTTTTAAGTCTTCTTAGGTATGTGCCATACCTTGTAGATGAAAAAAAAAAAGGTACATCAATTCCTCAGCTATCTACATTATCATATTAAGGACAGGATTGAGTATGACAATCCAAAGACTTTGGAAGAAGCTATGAGGAAAGCTAACTTCTGCTATGAACAGAATCAGAAGAAGGAAAGCATGGCCAACTGGAAGGCCAAGAAGAATAATAACCATTATGATCAAAAGAAGAAAGAATTTGTGCCCAACAAAAATTCTAAGAACAATAAGGCCAGAAATTTTCCTAACAAGAATTTCCAAGGGAATAAGAATAATTCACCAAGCAATTAGAATAATTCCAAGGGTAAAGAATTTTCTAATAACCATGGTAATTACACCAAGAAATTTGAACACAAAGAACCTACAAAGTGTTGGGAGTGTAATGGCCCACATTATGCATCAGTATGTACTAATCGAAAAAAGACTGTCAGTAATATTCATACCATACAGGAGGAGATGACTGTTGGAGAATTAGCGAGGACTATGCCCAGAATCAATGCAGCCTTGGAGAAT
>LPNX010010317.1:615409-712389 GCA_001517045.1 Pseudotsuga menziesii | reverse complement strand
TAGTTCATAGTTTTATTATGAGGTTCAATAATATTGGCTTAAACTTTACAAGCCATTAATCCAAGGTTAGAATGCTTCGTTGAATGTAATATTATATCACATGATGGTTAACATAACATATGGTATGGTTTAAACATATTTCAATGCAATACTTGTTTTCATACAAGATCATTAACATTAGGATGTTTGACCTTATGCAGGTCAAGGTCGAAGGGTAATGATATAACGCCTTCAACATTATGATTATGTTGGCAACAGCGATGATATGGAACATTCCCGAAATGATTTTGTTGGCAAAACACCAGGATACGTAACATTAGGGATCGACCCACTTATTGGCAAAAATTTATGGGATAACGTGGTTGTCTCCTCGCCATGCATTGGGCCATATAAGTTTGACTTGCCTCCCAAAACGATTCAGTTCTTCTTGCCAACGGGCTTGAGTCTTGTACTGCCAAACCCTAGTAGTTTTTATTTGTAGGTCGATTTGCTTGGAGATAGCCTGGTGCGTAACAGCCTTCGTTGTGCTCCTGTGTGGGCTGTGTTGGGTTACTCCTTTGTGGGCTGTGTTGTAAATCTCCCTTGTGGCTGTATTGCATTCTCCTTCGCGGCTGCGTTGTATTGCTCCCTTGTGGGTTGTATTATACTCCTCCTTCGTGGCTGCGTTGTATTGCTCCCTTGTGGGCTGTTATTACACGGCTCCTTCGTGGCTGCGTTGTGTAGCTCTTTCGTGACTGTGTTACATTGCCCTTCGTGGCTGTACTGTGTAGCTCTTTCGTGGCTGTGTTACATTTCCCTTCGTGGCTGTACTGTGTTGTTATTTTGTGGACTCGGTCGAGAGCTGTTCGATTCTCCTGGTGAGGAAAGGGTTCTAGCACCCTCGTTCCAGTCTGCTTACTGTTGGAATCTTCACAGGTAAGCGATTACGAATTAAATCGTGCATTTTATTTTAAATTTTATTGTTATGTATCTGTTAGGGTTATTAACTTAAATCTTTTCGTTGTTGGTAGGTTTGCCTTCCAATATTATCTGTCCTTCGATGGCAGACTTACCCTTCAAGATCGTAGCTGCTGCGCACAGAAGACATGGCTCGGCGCTTCCTGGTAAGCCCGGTCCTTCGATGTTCGTCTCCATGCTGTTTGTTGACAGGGTGCATAATCTTGGTTTCTCTTCTCTTCGCTTAGCTGTAGAATTCTTCCCTGCTTCACTAGGGTTTATCCCTGTGATAAGAGGGTTATGGCTCCAGGCCGAGACTCTATTTAAAGGGTTACTTGTAAAATGGTATGGCGAGGGTTGATAGTTGTAGTGCTTTGATTTCGGGTTAAACCCTAGCTCTGTAAGAGCTTAACCGGCTACGGCCGTGGATGTAAACTGTTATTTACTTTCATATTTTGGTTTTTAAGTCAGGGTTACAGGCTTTAAGTCTTGTGTTATTTAAATGTGAAATGCTACAGACAGGCTTCGAGCCTTGATTTTTACAGTTCGTTATGGTTATCTTTATAGGCCTTTGGCCTTGCGTTTACAGTGACGGTTATTAAATGTTTTGGTAATTAATTTCCAAGTGTTTAAAATAATAAGTGCATCTGGTTTTTCTCCCTTGCTGTAATGTATAGTTCTCGAAAAGAATACGTAATGATTATTCTTTTATTAACTTAGCTGTGAGTATTTTAAATGGTTTATTTAAAATTTATTTATGTTTAGTTTTTAAATAATGCTCCAACTCCATGATGGAGCATTCTGTACTTTACATTCTAATTTCTATTTTATATATATATTTATATTTAACTATGTTTTTACTTGTTTATTTATCTTGTGCTTTATATATATAAGTATTATACAGAATGAAATAAAAACAAGGTTATATTGTCCAGCTTTTATGATTCCTTTACTATAGTTATATAATTTAACTTAAGTAAAGTTTTAAATCCTAAATCTACAATTAGGAGTTTCTGTTGCAATTTATAAATAAATAATACGATTGTAAACTTTCTATTATAATAATCTTGTGTATATAATAAGTTCGTAAATAGCTTTATTTATCTAAACCCTATTCTAGAATCTAGAACATATTTATATACTGTCTCTTTTCTGTATGATATTATATTAAATAATTATTTATAATTAATTATCTACATATTTATTACATATATATAAACCATCATGTTTATTTCTAAATCCTAGAAACATAGTTACTTAGAAACTATTATTATTTCAAAGATATAAATAGGAGTATTATTAATAAAAAAATGTGTTATTACTGGTCTTTGAGTTTAAAGTCTTTTCATTTTTGTTTTAATATTTAAGTAAACTCTTTATAATTACAATAAAAGCACTTCTACATAAAAATAAGGTCTATTCTTTTAAAAGACAACTCATAAAGTATGTTGTAGTTCTGATAACAATACTGATATGCAGAAATTCTGGTTTCTTTTATTATAATGTAAAACTACTAATCCCTACTGATACTATCTAATTCTTTAATCTGCAATGCATTTACTTTACACAGAAAAGAAATGAATGTAACTTAGATTTCAAGTATACTTAGTCTTTCTTTTCATGCACTGTTAATTCTTTTTCCAGAGAACAGAATACAATTCAGATTTAAATGAAAACTGCAAAGAGATAGCTTAAATAAAAGATAATTACACAGTAAAACATTTATAA
Source organism: Pseudotsuga menziesii (assembly GCA_001517045.1). Lineage (NCBI taxonomy): Eukaryota > Viridiplantae > Streptophyta > Pinopsida > Pinales > Pinaceae > Pseudotsuga > Pseudotsuga menziesii. The sequence continues at coordinate 709,725 of LPNX010010317.1, read as the reverse complement.
TAAAAGTAAAATAAACTAGGGAACTCAGTTTAGGAGATTTCTTCTTCTAAGCTTGGGATACCATGCTAGAGTACTACCTGATGATATCAGGTGTGGAAAAACATTGTAATACTAACAAGTTTTTACACTAACAGTTCAAAGTACTAACAATTCCTTTCAGATACTTAAACAATCTTACTGTTTATCTATTTATGCACAGTAGGATATAGAGATATAAATGAAAAACCTGTTAAACTGCTGTGGAGAACAACAGCAATGGGAGGCCGTTCCTCCCTACCAATTCCTGGAGAGCGCTCAAACAGCGATTTCTCAAGACCCCTGAGCTTGATCTGGTCTCCCTGGATTGGAACTAGGTGCAGCAAGACATATACAGTCCTTCAGCTCTATATTAACTCAGAATCTTTGAGACAGTTTCCACAGCTCAACTAGCTGTACTCAGCTTCAAGTTCCTGCAAACATTCACTCACAATCACTTCCTTCTATTTTCCCTTTTCCTCAAATGAAAACTCTTGAATCCTCTTCAGCTGAATGAATTCTTCTTGGAGTAAAAACTGAGCAGCCTGAGCTCTCTTCATTGAGTACTTTTAAATATTTCCTAGGTCTTAATTGGGATAACTGTCATTTAATGAGCCACCTGCCCACATTCCACTTTCTTGGGGAATCATGACCCCAAATATAGGGAAGTTGCCACCTGCAACTTAGGAAGTGCTTGAGGATGCTGCCACTTGTCCTTTGCCTCTCCACCTAGTTCCAATACCCAGTTTGACCAGTAACCTCTTTTAACATATCTCCCATGCTGTTGTCTCCATAATATATTTATTATTAATAAAATATTTTCAATTACACTCCATAACTGTTGACTCTGCTGAGTCATCAATCCTTACTTAGGATTAAGTTTAACATAATGTCTCAAAAAATAAAATAAAACAATTACATAATTTCACAAAATTGGGGTATGTGACAACCAAATTGTTGAAGACATGCTTCGAATGTATGTCATGAACAACCCCACCAAGTGGGAAAATTATCTACACCTTGTAGAGTTTGCATATAACAATGGGTATCAGGCTTCTGCCAAGATGAGTCCTCTCGAGGTACTCTATGGATGGAAGTGTAGGACCCCATTTACTTGGGACAGTTCGGTGGATTGGTTCATGTTAGGGCCTAACCTATTATTGGACTTGGAACAGTTAGTTACCAAGGTCCAGGGAAACCTTAAAGAGACACAGAACCATTAGAAAAGTTATGCAGATAAAAAAAGAAAAGATAAATACTATCAAGTAGGTGAGCATGTCTACTTCAATGTGAAATCAAAACGGAGCTGGTTGAGCTTGGGTAGGTGTGGTAAGTTAGCACGTAGATTTTGTGGGCATTTTGAAATTCTAGACAAGAAAGTACCAGTGGCTTATGAACTAGCATTACCTGTGTATGTAAGAGTTCATAATGTCTTCCATGCATCTTTATTAAAGAAATATGTTTATGACACTAAGCAAGTCATTGATTGGTCATTGTTATAGGTGGAACACGAGCGGGAATTTTCCCCCGAGTCATTGCATATATTGGACAAGAGATAAGTTCAGTTTCGGAAGCGCACTATAGTTCAATTGAAACTATAGTGGAAGCACTTTGAGGTAGCTGAGGCTACCTGGGAGAATGAGGTCACCATGAGAAAGGATTACCCCACCTTGTTTCATGATATCATTCAGAGTCCCTAGAACACTAGAGACGGTGTTGTACTAAGCGGGGAGGGATGTAATATCCCAAATTTTGGACCTACGATTTATAGGCATGAGCCTATTAATCATGATGATTATACTGATCTTTTATTTTATATTGGGTCAGATACCCCACTACATATGAACATGATGATTTGTTTTATATATTGGGCGTAAGCTAGTTATTGATGATACATATGGATATATATATATATATATTGGTTGTGTTGGGAATGGACCTTGAAGCACATGATTGATGAAATGTTTTGTGTTAGGCATGGACCCTGAAGCACATGATCGATGAGATGTTTTGTGTTGAGCAAGAGGCTCTAGAGCATGAGTACTTACATTTGTGTTGAGCATAAAGCTCTAGAACACATGAAAAAATAATTGGAAATGTTGGGCATAAGCTCTGGAGCATTCCATGTTGATGTTGAGCATAAGCTCTGGAGCATCGGATATTTGGCCATTGTATCCCTAGGTGTATCATACAAGTACATCCTAGAATTTAGTGTAGAGTGAGAGCTATAGAATTGCACTATGTTTGTAACTCCGTGTTATAAGCATTGAGTATGGGCTCTTGTAAGTGCCAGGGATGATTTTAAGGAACCATACTTATTTAAAAGTGTATAAATGTTGGCGAATATTAGCAATTATTAAAATGCCAACTATAAAATGATTGGCGATATTTTTCAAAAAATATTTTAATTTCCAAGGATTTTATATCGTTTATATAATAATTTGGCAATTTTTAGTGTGAAAAAAGTTTACCCCATCAAAATTGGGTGAAACGGGACTTCAAAAAATGCAAAATGGCGAATCCTTTTTGGGAGAAAAACATGGAAAAATAGCCCGTTGGGCTAAAATTCACCCTTAAAATTATCCTTGGTAAGTGCTAGGCATTACTGAAAAGAATTTTATAACTTTCGAGTGAAAACGAATCGAGAAAAATATTGATCTAATCATACTTATTTATAAGTGATTAAATGAAATTTCAAATTTCTGTATTCTCATTAAGTACTGAAGAGCTACCACATTATACGAGGGAAATCCAACATGCAAGGTTGTTTAAAGTTGCCTAACCTAGTAGACCTAAGCATTTATCTACTTGACCTCCATGAAGAAGTGTCGTTAAGTCTAGGGATCGTGACAGATGATGCTCGAAGACAAATGTTAACAAGTATTTTAATACTATGTATTTTATACATGGTTTGTCTAAAGAATTTATTATGATTAATTATAAAATTGAATAAAGAAAGAAGAGAAGCTCCACCAATTATTATTTATTATTAAAGGATTAATAAATAGTGAAATATATATGAAAGACTAATGGCGAACTAGTTAAAAGTTCCTAGGTTAAGAATTGAAAATTTACCCCAGTAAATTAAAAAGGGTTAAATCAAGAAATCAAGGATTTCTTGATTTAACTGCCCTTTGATTGAAAAGTTTGTCTATAAACACTCAAGTGAAGCAAAGGCTTGGGGGTCTGATTTTTTTTATCTAGGAGAATTATTATCGTGCCTGTTTTTCTCTCAAGTGTTTTCTTAGAGAACTGCTCCTGCAACTGAAGGAGGATTGATTCAAAACTGATTACTAGATAGGAAACCCTACCTGAGGAGCTATAAGCTACTTGCATGTTGCAGTCCAGCTCGTGGGGATCCATATTTAAACCAATAATCGTTCTGGGTCATGGTCGGGTGGAATGTGGTAGTTACCAAGTGATTTGGTCTTCAAATAGAGGTCAGATATGCATTGAATTGTTAATGCTAGATATTTAAGTGTGCAGGTGCAGCCATTGACAAAGCTTCAAATTCAGGTATGAAACCCTAGAAATCCTATTCTATTTTATTTCCTAAATATTCATTACTTTTTATGTTAAGTAATGGATTCAATGTAATTTTTAACCCCAAGGGTTAAGTTTTATGGTTAACAATCTATTGGGGTTTGTAATTACAATTTACTAATCTTATGATGGAGAAGTTTTATTATATGTTGTTTATGTTCAGGGAGGTATCCTTCATAAATGTTACTGTATTAACTAGGTGTTTATCTTAGTATTATGTTTATATTGCGTTCTCTGTATTTAATACTCTGCTGACATATTTCATTTGTCAGCAGAGGCATGCCTTAGAATTTTAAATAAACTAGTTCAGTAATAATTAATTAAAATAGTATTTATGCTAAACTATAAAACTTTATATTTTAAACTAAATCTACTAAGAATCAAATTCATATCATAAGTAGGCTAAACGATTTATAAAATACCTTCCAAGGTCTGCTTCATATAGTCATTAAAAACCAAAATACTTTACATAACTAAACCAAACATTAAATTTAATCAGAAAGATATCGTGACCATCCATGTGGTCCTTATCAAGGCTCTACCATAAAAACCTACATTCTGAACATCCATAATAAAATAACATAAATCACATGCATTATATCCTTAAATGTCTCATATAATATCCATCATAAACATCCACCTTAAATTTACCAAGTAACAATTTATATAACTCTGTATTAATAAACAAAGGTCGTATTTAATAAACAGAGGTCGTGGTATTGATCCTCATGGGTTACAAATTCAATTCATAAACAAAATTAAAACTCCACAATAAGTACCTTAACATAAATCTTCACCATAATCAAAATGCATAACAAAATCCATAGAGTAAATACCTAATATACTTCCTATTATCACTTATAAAATATTTTAAAGTTTGAAATCACACAGGACATGATTTAAAATGGGCCTTCCAAAAATAATACAAATTCCATGTCATCATGTATTAGCCAATCAAAATGATTTAAAATTAAAAAAGGGAGCACCTCTTAAACAATTTTTTAGTATAAATTTGGGGATCGATATCATAAAAAAACTACTTCTTTTGTTCGTAATTTCGACATATCTCCCTGTGTTTTTACTCAAATTTCGATCGAGAGAGTTTGTTGGATGTGGATTCAATTCTTCATCCAATGACCACCCACTTGTCATACTTTTGATGGGCCCCGCTACCCCAAAAACAAGAAATACCTTAAAAATGTGATGATGATGTCATCATCACATTTTTCAGATATTTCTTGTTTTTGGGGTAGCGGGGCCTATCAAAAGTATGTTGAGTGGGTGCTCGTTGGATGCAGAATTGAATTCTGCATCCAATGAGCTCTCTCGGTTGAAATTTGAGACAAAACACAGGGAGATATGTCAGAAATACAAATAAAAAAGTAGATTTTTCTTTTCTTCCTCCAAAATTGATAAATATTGTTTTATTATTTTAACTATTATTTTATTAATTTTCCTTAGGAGGCCCATTTTAAGTTAAAATTTCCTCTAATAAAGGCGCATGTTATTTACAGCGTGGCCTATACCCACGCTATCTATACCTTCCCTTTTTCAACTAAGTAACATTGTATTACATAGAACCTTCAACTGGCGAATGCCCACATAAATTAACCTTAACCACATAATAAACACAACGAAATCGTGCTATGCACATCACAATTTAAACAATGGTAAATGAAGTATTAAAAACCTTATGCATCCATTACACGAAGAGAAATTGATTAAGTGAATTCCTCTGCTTTCAAAACCCCAACCCCATTTGTAGAAATAATATATTAATGCTATTATAAATGATTCTAAGAAGAAGCATAGGAAATAGATCTTGCTACTAAGAATTCTCACAAGCATACATAGGAAAATAGAGAGAAGAAAAGAGACTAAATCACATGAATGAAGAGATGAATATTGGTGTGTATCCTTCCATTGAATAATGATGAATAATAGTTTACATAAATAGTACATCCCTCATAGGAAAATTGAATTGTATGGAAACAACGCATAAAGATGAAAAAGATTGACTTACCAAAATATAGCAAACCCCCATAGGTGGCTAAAGCACTTACCAAATCTATCAAGGACCTTGCGAGTTGGGAAAAGCATATGTGAGTTGTCAAGGAGATGGAAAAAACATGCTAATTCTACATAATCGAGAAAAACTAATGGAGGATGGGTTGGAAACAAAAGCTCCCAGTTTCCTAGTTGACTAGCTTTTATCTTATCCATAGAAAAGCAGGAAAAGCAGAAAAAGAAAAATAAAGTAGAATTTTCTGTAAAGTCCTGTATACTAATTCTGGATGGTCAAAATATGGTCAAGATCAACCTAGAATTAGAAATAAATCATTCCTAGGATATAGATGGAATGTATTGACTTTAAGGTGCAAGTGGATGCCAACTAATTAAGTTAGTGGGTAAATAATTAATTAAATAATGATTAATTATTTTATCCTAAGTTATGAGTGGATTTAATATATTCCAAAACCCCCCTATAAGTATGACTTATTATGGTATGACAAAAAATATAGATGCATATAGGGCCCAGCAACAAGGCTATGGTCACCCTTTAACAATTATTATGTCCAGAAAAGTGAGGAAAGAGGCAAAACCACATGGGGAAAATCCTCCCTCAAGATAGGACAAGGCACAAAATTTGAAATACGTCTTCAACATATCTTCATATTCACTTTAATGAGCTGACATAACTTCCTATAGATGAAGGACTTGTTGAAGAAATCATGAACTCCATGTTCATGTGGTGGAGTGTAGAACTTGCAAGAAGGAAGAGGAGAGACTCCTGGTATCTCATTAACTGATGAAGTAGGAGCATTATCTGAATGCTTCTTTCTACTGTCAAAATATGATGTGAAAACATAATATGAAATGGTAAAGATATTTGTGGATACTCCTTTCCAAAGAGTACAAAAATTAAGGCAATTTGTTTCACACCCAATTCCGTGAATAGCTACAAAATTGTGAGGTGAATCACATGTCAATATTCCAATCTGATGTAGCACCTATATAGATATGATATGAGGCTGATAAAACTCTGATATATCAGAAATATTAACATATGGAACAGTGAGGACAAAGTCTTCAATGGATCCATGAGGATATAAGGCTAGACTAGGAAAATTATGAGCAACTGGGGAAAACTAATAGCTGTAAAAATATGAATGATGGATGGGCATAAGATCTGAACCATAAGTGTTTAGAAAAGATCCAAACATGTTTAATATCAGTCCAAATATTACTAAGGACATGTATAACCAGCCACTGAAAGTTAGGAAAGACCTCAAATCATGTAAGATAAATATCAGTGCATCAGAGACCAATGAGGAATCAACTAGTGAGCTTGGGATTTTTATAGTCTTTGGATTATTCAGAGGTATGGTAGATGGTATGTATGGTGGTATTATATGTGTATCAACCTAAAAATATGCTTCTAAATCAGAATCCAAAGGATCACATATAAGCATATCAATAGACTCATTTGAATACACTGGTAATGAGTTCTCTGTATGAAAGAAGGAAAGAATGAGATGTTCACAATATTCAAGAAGGCTCTGAGTATTGATTCCAAGAGAAAAGGAGGATATTCTGAAGCACATGATATCAAGTAAGGTAAGTGGTTTGACACAAATAAGGCTTGATTCGGCTAAGCAAACATCCTGGAAATCATTGGGTTGTGCACCATCAATGAGAGAGGCATGCACAAGGTGTGAAGAATTTGGCACATAGATCTTAGAATCTAAGATAGGATATTTAGAGAACAATTAATGGGTTATAGGATCATAATAAATACCAGCAGCATCTCCATATGTTACTTCTTTTTCATCAATAATATCACAAGAAGAAAAATCAGCTTCAAGAAACATAGAAAAACATGGCTCTTCAATATTTGCTTCTTCATTGAAGGAGGAAGCATTCGAATGAAAGAGGGAAGCAGCAACATGAACTATATGAGAAACTTCTTCATCATGATAAAATTCATCAGAGAATGTATAGGCCAAGAAATCTTGAGAAATAGAACAAGGGAAGATGCTTGGTTCGCTCCATGCTTCATCTTCAATTTCTTGCAAACCAAAAGCTTTGTCCAAAATTTTGCAAAGCTCAAATGGATACGCAGCAGAATCTATGAGATGATAAATATTTGGTGACATTCCCAAAAACATAATTCCATAAGCTCTATCACAATTATTTAGCCAATCAATCTTCTCTTCATAAGACTCAGGTTCACTCAATGCACCAATGGAGACATCAAAGATACATTGCCTCTTCAAGTATTCCCTCATCTTTGGATTCCAATTAGCATAGTTGAAAGGAGATAGTAGAGGAAATTTTGAATCCATATATAATTTGTTGATATGCTCTTTTAGATACTCTCTGCAACCTACAAAACAAACTAGGAGAAAATCTTGTAAGCTAGACAAGCTCTTCTTCAAAGAGGGATAGGAGGCTGGATGCACTCCTCAACTCTATAGAACTTGATCAACCTTGATGCTATAGAAGATGGAAAGGTTGTGCTCCATGTAGCTCTTATACCATATAGAAATAATAGATCAATTCTATGAGAAATGATGCTAAGAAGAAGCACATGAAATAGATCTTGCTACTAAGAATTCGCACAAGCATACAAAGGAAAAATAGAGAGAAGAAAAGAGGCTAAATCACATGAATGAAGAGATGAATATTGGTGTGTATCCTTCCATTGAATAATAATGAATAATAGTGTACATAAATCGTACATCCCTCATAGGAAAATCGAATTGTATGGAAACAACTCATAAAGCTCAAAAAGGCTAACTTACCAAAATATAGCAAATGCCCATAGGTGGCTAAAGAACTTCCCAAATCTATCAAGGAACTCATGAGTTGGAAAAATCGTGAGTGATTTTTCAAGGAGGTGGAGAAAACATGCTAATCATAGAAAATTAAGAAAAACTAATGGAGGATGGGTTGGAAACAAAAGCTCCCAGTTTCCTAGTTGACTAGCTTTTATCTTATCCATAGAAAAGCAGGAAAAGAAGAAAAAGCATAATAAAGAAAAATCTGCTGTAAAGTCCTATATACTAATCTTGGATTGTCAAAAGGTGGTCAAGATCAACCCAGAATTAGAAATAAATCATTCCTAGGATATAGATGGAATGTATTGACTTTAAGGTGCAAGTGGATGCCAACTAATTAAGCTAGTGGGTGAATAATGAATCAAATAATGATTAATTATTTTATCCTAAGTTATGAGTGGCTTTAATATATTCCAACACCATTTAAATATAGAGATAAATAAAAACACAAAAGGAAATCGCATATGCCATATATCAAGTTAACCATTACATTTTATAAAACCAATACATATATCTATTTACACAGAGATCCCAATCTCTGTACACAGTCGCCTTTTAAGGCTGAGGACAAGGTTTTACACAAGCATGCCAATGGGCTATGGAACCATTGCAATAAATGGTGCAGCCCATGACTATAAAAGTCCAAAACCAAAACATTAATGATTTACATAACTGCAATAAAATTACACAGAGCTGAATGGCCTAAGAAACGATTCATGGCATAACGCCTCAACATTAAAAAGAAACCAAGTCTATATGCATAATCCTGAAGGAAAAATTGAATTCTCTACAGCATCCAAACCCCAACCAAACAACCAGTCGAAACATAGCTCTTCCCACAAGGTTGAGGGGTGACAAGCATAAGCTTGATTAGAAGGCTTACCATGGCCATGAATGCAACGCTTGGAGCCAACAGTTTTGTGGCCACACTGCTCCACCATTCCTTTCGTCACCTACAAGAAAAAAACAAAGATGGAGATGAGGAGTATGCCATCCCATCAAACTATAAACCAAACATTGTGTGGGCGTATAGACTCAAAACAGGCTTACCTCGCAGTCTGGAGGTCACTTCCATGGCCATCCCTTTGTGCAGAGCCAAAATGAAGAAACTCCAAATGACAAATACAATGCACAGCTATCATGAGCCAAGCCTAAGGAAAGGATGTCACATTTTACGAAGAGCACTAAATGCACCAGGATGGATTCCATTAACGATTTATCAAACTTTGGCACATTACAAATTTTTCTTAGGATAGAATTTCAATATTACATTTCTCCATAGGATTCACTAGTCCAAAGTCATAAAACCATGCTTAATATTTAGATAATGTTTATACCATAGGATTAGAGCTTAGGGGTTAAGTCCCTTAGTCACAAAGTGTTTACGCTTGAGAACCATGGCATACAAAGTATGCCATGATAACATCTAGGACTGTAAACATCCAATGGTTTCTCTTAAACCAACCTAATAACCTTCCAATAAAAGAACATAAAAGGAGTTAATAAGTATACTAAAAATATACTTAGCACGAAAGAGATATTAATGACATACAGGATAACAAATTTAAAATCATAATGAAGAATAATTAATGTACATGAAATTTAGCAAAAATAGCTAAATTGACAACAACGACACTTACCAAGTTATAAAACCAAGTCGATAGGAAACGAAATAACTAGCAGCAAGTTATCAACGACCAACGATGTCGACACACTTTAAATCCGATCCCATCACAAGTAATGAACTACGTAAGTAAAAGAGAGGGGTGCCTTAGTTGGATTGAACTAAGTAAGCCTGTGTAACCAAATAATAACTTACCTCTCAGATCGTCAAGGGAGAACTAGTCCCGCCACTCCACCAGTTTATTCCCATCAACAAGGTTAAGTTAGTTTTTATTAAATAAACAAAGTACACATGTGCAGGAGTAAAACAATGAGCTATACAATTCATTAATTCACCAAAAGTAATAACTAAGATGTACAAATAGTTTAAATAACATAATTAATATATAAGAAGTAAACGAACTAATAATCACTGCATTGATAAGATATTAACAAGACAGTAAGGACAATTTATGAAGAGATCGGAAGTATAAGTAGTACATGTAATTTCGCATGAGTAATAATGATCTCCTTTGGGTAGTTTTTCACTAGCCTATAAAACAAAATTCTTTTTAATTTTTGGGGACATTACATTTATCATTTAAGCAATATGATCTTAGGATCTTATCTAAGAGAATAACATGCACAACAATAAATCATAAGAGAAAATAGACACAAATATTTTCGTTGCGGAAACCATAAAGGAGAAAACCCCACAACTACCTCAAAGATAGAATGAGCACCAATGGCAGTAGTAAAACCCAAAGACAGAAAGATGATATCCAGCAATTGTTCTCTCTCTCACTTGAGCAAGCTTCTTCTCTCTCACATATGTGCTATAGCTGGGTTAGTGTGTTTAACAAATAGAGAGGCCCACTCTTTATTTATACTAATTCCTGACTTAACAATTACTTACTAGGGTCGACTTCTCTAGGAGAGTCTAACAACCCTAATGCCCCTTAACTATGGGGACTCCCCCCCCGGATCAACAAGGAGGGTTAACCTCAACTTAATTGTGGGGACTATTTCCTCGAATTACAACATAAGGTTAACCTCAATGACTTTACATGACATTATTATATTAATGAATCTCCTGATAGGAACATCAGGGTACAATGAAATACAAATGATTCTCTGGATACGAACATCGATGTACAATATAAGATATACAAGTGAATACATTCCGAAGTTATAAATACATCAACACTCCCTCTTAGCTAGGAATGTATTCTCTTGACACAATTCATCAGTACAAATATTCATCCTTGGATCAAGTCTGGATCATCATCAAATCTAGATAATCACTGGATCATCATCAAAGTTGTATCATCATCACTATTTATGTTATCTCGATCAAATGGTGCTATCTCAATTCTACTCTTCATAGGAAGTTATACATAGCCAACCCTTTTTCATGCTAGTTGTAGGCCTAGCCTTCAGGTAGGTCTTCATCTTATTCAGTGCTTATATTTGACCATGGGAGGCCTAGCCTACCGCCATGTACAAAAGGCCCACCCAACACTTATATCTTACCATGGGAGGAACATATCCAACATCCATGTCAGAATGGCATGCCCAACACTCACATCTGACCATGGGAGGCCCAGCCTGACACCATGTCATAAAGGCCCAACACTCAGATCTTACCATGGGAGGAATAGCCTGCCACCATGTGAGAAAGGTTTGTCCAGTACTTATACATGATCACGGGAGGCCCAACTTTCCACCATGTCAAAAAGGCCCAACACTCACAACCGACCATGGGAGGCCCAACGTGCCACCATGTCGAAAAGGATCAACACTTATATCTGACCATGGGAGGTACAACCTGCCCCTATGTCGAAAAGGCTCATGATTTATATTTAACCATGGGAGGCTCGACTTGCCACCTTGTTAGAAAGGCTATGCTCTTACGTATGACCATGGGAGGCCAAGCCTGCCACCAAGTCAGAAAGGATCTGTAATTACATCTAACCATGGGAGGCCCAACCTACCACCATGTCACAAAGGATCTGCACTTACATCAAAACATGGGAGGCCAAGCCTACCACCATGTCAGAAAGGATATGCACTTACATCTGACTATGGGAGGCCTAGCCTACGACCATGTTGAAAAGGATTTTAGGTTACATCAAACCATGGGAGGCCCAACCAACCACCATGTTAGAAAGGCACATAGACTCATCACTTCCACTCAGAAGGAACCTTGATTTGGAGAACACCAATCTTATCCCTAAAGTACTCAAACTTCACTCTAACCATTTCTAGCATAGAATCACACCAGGGATGATTACATCCAAGGATAACCTGTGAGTTTCACTAGGACTCATTATATTCGAGGAAAACCTATAGGAATATTTATGTCTTAGCAACCTATGAGTTTCGTCGAGATTTTATGCTCAAAAAACCTGTCTCACCAGCTATGATATAACTCCCTCCTTCAAGAGATCTCGATCTGGATCACATACTAGACCTTCATTGCTCCTCTCTACATCATACAAAAGTGCAAGTCAAATCAATAAAATCAAATAGTATTTTTCAAAAGAAACATAGTACCTCCCAAATAGCCAAGCAAGTGGCAACATCTTTTTCATCGATTGTACTCAATGCTATGCAGGACTGCTTCCTGCTAAACCAAGAGATCACACCTGATCTCATACTGAAGCAGTGCTCTGAAGTGCTCTTCCTATCAATGGCACTTCCTGCCCAATCAAAATCCACATAACCCTCTAGGTTAATATTCTGATTCCCTTCATACTTGAGACCATATAATCAACTGAACCATTCGGGTACCTCACTACATTCTTTGCAAGCATTGGGTGAACATGTCTCCATATGTTCACAGCAAAGCAATTATCTAGTCTTGTATTCCTCGGGTACATTGAAGAATAAATCATCTCATGATACATCGTAGCATCAAATGAATCTAACGAAGCATCACTAAATAGCTTTAGATTCGATGCCATAGGTGTGTTCATGTCCTGGTAGTCCATCATCCTAAAACTCTTTAGGATGTCTACTACAAACTTCCCTTGAACCAAGGATATTCCATCTTCATCCTACCACACCTACATTCCTAGAAGTAGTGCATCATACCCAACTCCCTTTACTCAAACTTGGAAGCAAGTCTCCTTCCTGCATTTTTAAAGAGTTCCTCTTTTCCGTCAGGAACAAGTCATCAACATATCATAGGAGCATAAGTATTCTTCTTCCTTCAACCTTGCAGAAAATATTGGAATTTGCTTTACTCTCAGTAAATTGTAGAGCCATTAGTAAGCTATCGATCCTGTCGTACCATGTCAAATCTAACGATATTCTGAAATATATCCCTCTGAGGTAAAGCATCATTCTCCCTCTATCTTTCATACTCTATGCATTGAAACATTCTATACTGGAGTGACAAGTAGGTTCCTCTGCTACTAATATTCTATGTATCCATCTAGGGTAAATGGATACCAAGATCCTCTATCTTGAACCTTTTCAAAAGTTCTTCTCGCACCCATATGTGAGCTTTTCATCCTATATAGGCTTTCATATTCAACCTTGTAGCAAAGGTTAATATCTTCATCACTCTAAGTGATCTTCAAGCTCCTCATGTATGTGTTATCCCATGGGTTCCTTCTAACCTTATACAAGGCCTTCTTTTTAATTTTCAAACATGAGTCTACCTGTCATGTGACTTAACTCCCAGTGGCTGCAAATGTCTCTTCGTAGTCTATGCCTTATTTCCATGAGAAGCCTCATGCTATGAATATTGCCTTGCATCCCACAATGTTTTCTTCTACTGCATGCTGGATATTGTAGATCCATATGGAGGACATTACAAACTTCCGTTAAGGTCTTGATACTGCATCATTATTCTTGAATAGGTACTCTCCTTCCCTTTCTTCTTGGCTACTTCTTCATAGCTGGAAGGTTCTGCATCAATGATGTCACTCAATAGTGTCTCATAACTGCACTGTGTCTAAGACCTCTTTCTTTTATTTGAAAGTATCGTCATATTATTATTAATCTTGTATTATTTATTGAATTGCCCTCACTTGTTCTTTGGAACAAGTTGCATCCTTCTTTTCTTGTATGCGATCATTCCTACAAGTCAAAAACATTAGTTGTATGGTTAGAAACATTTCATAAGGCATATTCATAATGGAAAATTATTATGCATAAAGATATAATCATGCAATTATTTTAGCCAATACAACATTCATCCTTATCTCATAGAAACTTTCTAGATTCCTTCCATCTCTACCAAGACATCATTGAGATTGTGCACTAATCGAATATGTCAGCAAAGAGGTTTCATTCTATATAAGTAGAAATGGAGAGTTGTATAGCGCCATGAGATACTTACCCATCACATGCATATTAGTAGTATACTGTCATTAATGAAAACATTCTATCATGCATCATACATCAACTGAATATAAACAAATGCATAACAAAACAATATCATGAAATGACAATTGACTCACTTATCTTTATTTGTTTCATGGGTAGACTCTTTCTTTCAGCTTCATCATCTTCGTCATTCATAAGAACATCATTTCTTATCCAAATTATTAATATGGATAAGAAGTTCTTCAAGAATTGAGTTCTTCACATTCCTCATCCCTTGAGGGATCTCCTTTGAATCGTGAGTGCTTGATCTTCGGTTGCTCCCATTTTCTCTTCTCTTATTATGGGTCAAGTTTCATATTGTGTGTGCTCTTCCCAGATTCTACTGAAAGTAATCACTTCCTTCTAGTACACATTCCTTGAATTAATGAATCTCATGATCCCAAGGCCATTTAAGATGGTTATCACAACTTCTGCATTCTCCACTTCTTCTTCTACTGCTTCAAGTTGTTCTTTGATTTGAGAGACCTTTGTAAAGTATGATTGTATGGTCACTACATTCTTGAACTTCATATTCTTCAACTAGTTTCTCAAATTCATCTTTCGATTTATGTTCTTCCCTTCAAATATCTTGGTCAATGAATCAAACATCTCTCTAGGTGTCTTTAGGGAAGACACTTGTTGTATAAGGTGATCCTTGATTGAATCAGGAATGATCTTCTTTTCCTTGACCAATTTATTTCTTGTGTATGGATTTTAGCCTCATCTCCCTCTAGAACTGGAACCTCTCCACTAATGTAGGTGTTCTATTCATTCCTTCAAGAACCAGTGAAATCCTATACTTCCATGCTTCGAAGTTGTCAACTTCACCAATCTTGTCATCAAGCTAGTGTGATTATTCATCTTGAAATGAGAACCTCAACTGTAATTAGCAAATATAAGGCTGAAATTTTTACACAGTGTACATTAGAATTTTATCTTTGCCCTGTGAAAATTTCCTCCCTTGATACTGCTTCAATCCCGAGATATGGAGAATGTACCAAAAATACCTGTTTTAGTATTTTAGGGTTTTTTGGTCCCAAAGTCAAACTAGGGTTTGACTTTCCCAGAGTTTTAATCAACCAAAAACATCGATCTTGCTCTCTAAACTTTGATTTTGACGACAAGAGAAATCCTATGCTGTGCTCATTCAAAAATTCATCTTCTCTAAAAATCCCTAATTTCCTGGAGTAATGAGTGAAAATGCCGAGAATCAAATTTTGCTTCGATAGGAAAATGCGCCCTTCAATAGAGAGTTATCCTAGCATCCTTTTGCTGATGATCTATGGAGAGAGACCCAAAACATAAGAAGCCATGTCTTCTGTAGTTTCATAGTGTCTTCTTCTCAGGTTAGCTCTGATACCATGTTAGACTTTTGTCATTTAAGCAATATGATCTTAGGATCTTATCTGAGAGAATAACATGCAAAAAAATCAATCATAAGAGACAATAGAAACAAATATTTTCCTCAGGGAAATCATAAAGTAGAAAACCCCACAACTTCCTCAGAGATAGAATGAGAACCAATGGTAGCAGTAAAACCCAAAGACAGAAAGATGATCCCCAAGAGTTGTTCTCTCTCTCACTTGAGCAGACTTCTTCTCTCTCACCTATGCCCTATAGCTGGGTGAGTGTGTGTGACAAATAGAGAGGCTCATTTTCTATTTATACTAATTTCCAACTTGACAATTACTTACTAGGGCCAACTACTCTAAGAGAGTCTAATAACCCTAGTGCCCCACAAATGTGGGGACTTTTCTCCTGCCGATCAACAAGGAGGGTTAAACTCAAATCAATTGTGGGGACTATTGCCCCGACTTACAATGGAGTGTTAACCTCAATGACTTTAGATGACTTTATTATATTAATGATTGTCCTGATAGGAACATCGAGGTAAAATGAAATACAATTTATATTAGATTTCCCGAGTGAGGCCAAGGAGTTGGTTTGGGAAGATACATTTGTCAATGAACACATCTTCTTAATCTCTACATTAGACCCATGGTATGGGGATATCATAATATATTTACAAACACTGAAGACCCCTACTCACCTCTCGTGATATGAACGACGATGATTACGTCACGTCTCTAAGAACTACCTCATAGTGGACAATAATTTGTACCACCGTGGGGTAGATTCCATTTTACGACGTTGTTTAACTCATGAAGAGGCTGAGGTAGTGATGAATGATTGCCATGGAGGGGCATGTGGTGGTAATTTATATGGGCTTTCTACAACTCAAAAGATTTTAAGAGCGGGTTATTTCTTGTCATCGATCTTTAAGGATTGTGTTGATGCAGTCAAGAGGTGCCACCCTTTCTAGGTGTTCACATGTAATATGCACTCGAAACCTGCCCCGTTACATCCCATTATCACCACCAGTCCCTTCACTAAGTGGGGGCTCGATTTTATGGATTGCAACCCAGCACCGGCTGGGGGGCACCATCATATTATAGTGGTTGTTGATTATTTCACGAAATGGGCTAAGGCTATGCCTACAGTAAAATCCGATGGTGAGACAGCCGCTCACTTTGTGTTCAACCAAATTATTACTTGGCTCGGGATTCTGAAAGATCTTGTCACTGACCATGTCTTGCACTTACAGAACCGTATGATGGAAGAGTTGGCATCCAAGTTAGGGTATAAGCAAGATAATTCGTCTTCTTACTACCCCCAAGTGAATGGATAGGTAGAGGCAGTGAATAAATCACTCAAATCAATTCTCCAATGAACCATCACACAAAGCAAGAATAATTGGCACATTATGTTATATCCTGCTTTGTGGGCATACCGAATCGATGTTAAGACTGCCACTAGTTTTTCTCCATATCATCTTGTACATGGAGTGGAGTCGATATTGCTAGTTGAATGCGAAATTCCTTTGTCGAAGCTAGCTGTAGAACTCTTACCGGAAACTTCCCCATTGGAGGAGCATTTGGTTCACCTTGAGCAACTTGATGAGCAGCATCGGGATGCCTTGGTGGCTCTAGAAGTCAATAAACATCACGTTAAGGTCCAGTACAATAAGTCTGTTCGTCCAAGGGAATTTAGTAAAGGAGACTTGGTCCTTTTGTGGGATCAACCGAAAGAACCCTTGGGGGCAGGGAAATTTAATCCTATGTGACGTGGTCAAGCCTGTGTTAGGGAAGGGTGAGCATGAGTTAGTGGATTACGAAGGAACGACCTTGGCGGAGCCTAGAAATGGGCTCTATCTCAAGGAATACTATGCATAATCTTTAGCGAAGGCTACTTATTGTATATTAGTGTACATCTTTGCATAGTTAGGTATTTTTCCTAGCATGATCGGGTTTGTGATTCGTTTCCGTTTCTTTTGGCAGATGTCAATGGAATATTCCACCTTCATAGGATTCACGGATGGTGCAAGCCATCACACTCAACACTCAGCCTCTATGGCTTGGGTGATTTATACTCCTATGGGTCAGGTACTGTCGTCAGGAGGCATATGTCTACGGCCATCTTCCAGCAATGTTGTTGAATACATAACCGTTATCGAGCTTCTACAGGATTCCATTTTACATGGCTTTCTATCTCTTGAGGTATGTCTTGATTTAGAGTTAGTAGTGTCACAGCTCAATGGTTTGTACCATGTTAGAGATCCAACGTTATTGAGAATATTCTTGCATGTGAGATTGTTAGAACGGAAATTTGACAATATAACATATATACACATTCTAAGAAATAATAATCAAGTTGCTAACTCATATGCTAACTGCGTGCTAGATTGGAATTTTTTTCATTCACAATAAATTAATCACAAACACAAATTTTACACATGTAAATAAATAAATCGATCACCATAAAACTTTTTATATATACATAAAAAATGTGATAATACATAATGTCATGATACAAAATTGGGGATTTCAAGCCACCATCATATAATAGATGATCATACAAAATTTATACACTCCTAGGTGTCTAATCCTGTGGACGAGGTGGAGGGTTGTGATCATGAAAGGTCGCTATGGCTCTAGCTAGCCGTCGGAATAAACACACCCATGCACGTGGTACACCCACCACCTGTCTCTGCATGGCCTCAGGAAATTCCTCGACTTGCGCCATGGGAACTCTATGTGTCAATCTCACAAAGTTGGTATGAATGCTCGATAGCACTCACTCCGCATCCACACCTGTGATGTCATCTCCTCTTCCCCTCCGTCTATGATGAGGGAATCCCTCTAGCCACTGTGGCCCCACATCTGCACACAAATGGTGGATGTCACTATGTATTATCACCCAAAAATATGTCTTTTTGATTCCATATAATCAAGAAAATACAAAAAAATTAAATAACTCAAAATTTAAAAGGAGAGGGTCAAGATTCGTTACCTATATCACCATATGCTGATCCTGGTGGTAACGGTATGTCCAGGTCCCCCCGGAAATCTATCCCTGCATAGGGGTAGTCATCAATGGAAACTATCTGTCGTCGTCACCACGGAAAGAAGTCAGTTGGATATGGGTTGGAGACCCTACCACCCCCCAGTCTGCGCATAGCATCTTCCCAACGCCGTTGGGCCGGATAGAGAACCCCGTGAAGAGGAACGTCCACTCTGGGGCTCAATCCTGGAACATGCTCGAAGAAAAACGTGCTCAAAATACTACTAAACCCAAAGTTTTGCACCCTGCCTGCCTTGCACTCACTGAGCTCATGTTTCATGTTGCTCAGTAGTATAGTAATCCAGTCGTAGATTGTGGGTCTCATGCACTCCACTGCGTAGAACATCAGAGGCCATGAGGCTTGGTGGATTGATGCCAAGCCTGCTATCTTGCCCAGTGTCAACAATATGGCCTTTAGGCCCAGCACCTGTATAGCATTGGTAGGGACTTGACTCCCCACTTTCTCGGTGTCTGGATAACAGTACACTGCAATGTACTCGTCGATAGTCAAGCCACCTCTTGGCCCACCATGGGAATGAAGGTTCACCACTTCCCCTCGTCTAGAAATCCCAGTGATAAAGTATATGTCCTTAACCTCTATGGTGAGGGACATCCCATCTATATGGAAGGACTCCAAGTCTGGATCCCAATAATCCACCAGCATCTGTAATAGTCTTGGTTTGGCCGTCAAACCACCAAGACACAAAAACTTGTACAGTCCGCATGCACATAGAGCTTGTTGAGCCATTAAGTCGGCCCTTACTACTACCTCTACTTCACCATGCTCACGCTCTCTCCACTCTAGGACCATCCTACACAAGAAATTGCAAATTTTCCCATTAGTTTATTGAAAAACCCATATGCATGGCCTCATACATGACTGTTTTCAAAACAGCCACGTATGTACACGGGTTTGAGGCCATTTTACTCGTATATCTATCCCTATGCGTAGAAAAAACCTCGATTTCTACGTGGGCCGTAGCGCTCATTTTGGGTTGGCCTAGAAACCTTATTTGACCATGAAAATTCATAAAAATTGTATCAAAATGCAAGAGGAGAGCATGAGTAAATACTTGGATGAAACGGTAGTGGATTCTGCTGACTGGATCTCCTAGAATTCATTATTGAAAATCAGAGCTCAAATGGGTAAAAGTTTCAAATGATTTATAATATTTTGAATTTTTTACTATTTATAGAAAATTTTCAAATATTTGAAAGTTTTTACCCCCTTTCCTATAGTTTCGACATTTTCTAACCATTTTTGACCATTTTTGACATAATTTGTGAGGTAGAGGACCTTTTTGAGTGTCGTTTCAACCATTGGATTGACCCGTTCGTGCCTATCTTAGGTATCATGCATAAACTGGCATATAGGTTAGGTTTCATCACCATTTTCATTTTGCATAACCTTATGATCATCTCATCATGACCTTAGGTATGAACCCACTCTATTATGTCACGCAACCTTCTTGCTGCTTTAGAAGTGGTATGATATGAGTGGTAGAGCATTACCTTACATGGGTAGCCTAGTTAGCGCCCTATTTGAATTTGGTGCCCATGCCGACGTTTTCTCCTTTAGGGTGTGGGAGTCCATTGTATAGTATTGCCATGACATTTCACAAGAGCCTCATACTCCTCTTGATCTTTTGCTGGCCTATTTCCCTCGGGACTCCCTCATGTCAAGTTGTGAATGCATTATCATGAGCTTTTCCTGCCTTATTGAGCTTTATCTCAACTTCCATGACATTGCATATAGCCCGATCTTGTCTCATGTCTAGCCATGCAGAGCTATTTTTCTATCCTTTGCAGCTTGATTCCCTTTGACCAGGAGGGGATTTTCTCCTGAGTGTCGATACCCTACACATGTGTCCTTGCATTGAGCATAGGTATGTTCCACTGCTTGGAACTAGTTTGTTTTCCCTTATGACACTCATCTCCTCCTAGTATGTAACTATAAAGCTATTTTATTCTTTTTCAAGCTTTTTAAATAACTAAAAAAATCCAAAAAAATTAAAAAAACAAAAAGACGGACAATGAAAGATGTTATCTATGGCAGTTTTCGAGTCGTGTCTCCTTTGAATAGAGCACTGTATATCACATCCATTGGTTGGGTTATAATTTGACTTTAGGAGCTGTACTCGTTTATCTGAGTTTATCCCGACTGACTGGTTAAGCTTCCAGTCCCTATGGAGCCTCTGTCGATGCCTCCTATATCACAGAGATGTCCCAGTTTGTATATCGAGTCTATGCTGCCTTCATTCAGTCACCATACACCCTTATGCTCTTGTTCGAAGGAATTTGAAGCCTGAGTTGGCCATTCCTCAGTTATCTTGACTTTGCATGTCGGCCATTCCCAATACAATTACTGGTTCATGCACCTTATGATTGAGTCCTTCCACATTATACAACTTTGCTGAGTACCTCGTGTTGGATGATGGGGGGTTCCTTAATGCCCTCCTTCCAGCGGATTTCATCCCATCGACTTCATATCATTTATTCTGGGATTGGAATCTAGAGTCATTTTGAGTGCCTTGACACTTGCATTCATCAGTGACAGGTTCTCTCGCCATCGAACGTTTTTGGGAATACATGAATGTCCCCTGATCGATGGATCCTTTCAAGTGTTTGACCTCAACACATTTATTCACACTTGTTAGTTTGCACTCTAGTACCTTGATTCCCATTTTCATTATCGATGGGTGATCTCACGTCTGTTAACGATATACATTAATGACCGGTATTCAGATGATGGACTACTATGTTTGACCTCGACACCTCTATTCACATAGTAGGACATGTACTCATAGAAATTTGTGTAGAAGAATTTCTAGATTGGTGGCATATCTTATATGCTACCTCCTTGATCGTGCCAGTGTTCATGAGATTTCAGCTCTCATGACTTGATTCCAGTATATGTCAGATATTTCCAGCCACTATGGAGATCTTGATCTGTTATATCTTCAGCCATTATGGAGATCATCGTCCTTTGTATATATTCATCATGGAGATTCTGATTTATGTATATTGTACATGGCTATGACCACATATGTGATATCATGTATCATTCCTATTCATGGCCATTGTACTCTTATGTATCCGGGACTGCTATATGTATTTGAAGTTATATGGAGATTTGTATTATTGTACTATGTTGATTGTGTGGTTGTTCTTCCATTTGGGATCCTTCATCACTCCACTTCTAGGATGGACTTATAATGTATTTTGGCCATCGTATGACCCCTCTGACCTCACACATTAGGGGGCATCTGTTATAGCTAATTTCACCACTCCAGGTGAATCACACTTTGTATGGCCTTCCCCTATCCCGCTGCAGACTCCTTAGACCCCATGGACCATGTTTTGTCCTTTGATGTTTCCTTGATCATCCCTAAAAACATATGAAAAATGATACAGGCGACTTTTAAACCTATAAGCGCATATATACATGGGTTTGACCACTAAAACCACGTACATCGGGATGTGTGCATAATCCAAAACCTTTTGGAGTTTTCTTTGACATGGATCTAACTCATTTGAGTCTTGGTCTTCCCTATGCCTTGATATCGCTCGGATACGACCTTTCATTACCCCTTTGAAATCTATATAAGGAACCCCTTGGTACATTGAAGGAGGAAGAGAGAATTGAGAGCAAAGAAACTATACTCCATTGTTGCCGGAACTTATGCTTGAGTCTGCATCCCTTTGTCCCTTGGAGCACTAGTGTGTTCTTCCCAAGCTTGCCTTTTGCTTGTGAGCTTGCTATCGAGAGATGGAGGATTGAGGTGGTGGAGGCCCAAGTGGGGGATTCAGTTTCTCTAGTTCGCAGACGTGCCGTCAGAGGTTGTATCTTGTAATATATGATTTATATTAATAGAAATATTTTTTCCTGTCCAATAATGTGTGTTTGAATGAATATTTTATCCATGGGATTATGTCAAATGCTTGTACATTATTGGTTATATATGCCAGAATAGATCTAACACCCTGATATATAGAATGCTTGTATTGTTTACTTGTTGTTGAGGAAGTAATCTATCAATTCAAGATGAAGATTGGAAAGCTCAACAGGGATCTACTTCAACCGTCCGGAATAAGGTATGAGGTATGATCCTTTAGTGTTAGACATTTAATTTTTATTGCATATTAGAAAGGATTGATTTATGGAGTCAAGCTTTCTATTGTGGTACCCCAAGCCATAGGAATTTCTATCTGTAACACCACCAGATCCTGGAGGTGCTGGTTGGGTTGGTTGTGGTTGATCCCACCTGCACCAATTTTCCTATCAAAGTAAGGAGAAGATAATTTGAGAGATAAATGTAGCGGTAGAAGCCTAGAAGGAGCAAAGAAGAGTGCTCATGAGGTTCTAGATAGAGGACTAGTGTTAGCAAAATACAAAGTATGGAGAAGGGGCTTGGTGAGGTAAGTTGTAGCAGTGTGAAAGAGAACTGTTATTGAATAGGCTTAGTGCAAGAGGATGGTTTCATGTAAAGGCATAGAAAGAGGTCATGACATAGGTTGAACAGTGATGAACGTAGAAGTTATGGTGGAAATGAGGGAGCTATGAACATGTCTGGAAGCCATGGGGATAGACAGAAGAAGAGACCTTGAAGCAGGGGATGTAAATGAACCTGAGGAAGAAGAGAGAAGAGAATAAGATGCACCTATGTAGGAAACACCTGAGCTAATGTATTTGAGATCGATTATAGGAGAAAATTCGAAGGCCAAAACATAAGTTGTCTACTTGTGATGGAAGTCTCATTGCTGAGCATCTCATTGACTGGATCAATGAGCTAGATAAGTACTTTGAGTGTGATGACATTAAATAAGACAAGAGAGTCAGATTGGTTGTGACAAGGTTGAAAGGGAATGCATCCTTGTGGTGGGATAGTGTGCAAGTAGGAAGAAGGGGAAGAATAAGTCATTGATAAAAAGATGGGATAGGATGGTAGAAAAGATGAGGGCTAAGTTCTTTACCAAATATTACTAGTTAAGTCTTTATAGACAAGTACATAACCTTAGACAAACATTGTTAACAATGAGAGATTACATTGAAGAGTTCTACAAAGTAAACCTAAGGGAAAGATATGTGGAAGAGTCAACAGAAAAGGATGCTAGATATGTTAATGGTCTAAGGATGGATATCCAAGAAGATATCATCTTGATATTACCTAGAACAAAGGAGGAGGCATATCAATGTTCCTTAAGGAAAAAAGAAAAGAGAGCGAGGAAGCAGAGATTCAACAGAGGTCTAGCTTCAACCAGAGGAAGAGGACAAACAATAGGAAGATGAATATTTAGGGAACAGAGGGGAGATTCTGGTAACTCTAACCAGTAAGAGAAGCATGGTAGAGGAGGTGACACTAGAATAAGAAGACCTTACCAAGGAGGTAGATGTAGGGAAAGAGGAATAGGAACTATCTATAATTGCGACAAATGAAACTAGTTGGGGTGTAAATCATTTGAATGTTTAGGGAAGGAAGATGTTGGATAGAGATGACCCTATGTAGCTCAAAATGAGAAGCAGCAAGAACACTCGACAGGGGTGGAAGTTTTTTCAAACATAGGAGAGGATTTGATGATGAATAAGGTCTTGTTGAAACCTAACAAGGAGCATGCAGAGCTTGCTCAAAGAAAATATGTATTCAGGGCCAGACGTAAAGTCCAAGGGAAGTGATGTAAGATGCTGATTGATAGTGGGAGTACTGACAATCTTATTTCCAGAGAGATGGTGGAGAAGCCAAGTCTAAAGAGGACCAAGCATTTTGTTCCATAAAAAGCATCTTGTTTACATAAAGGACATCAAATCCTAGTAAGTGAGCAGTGTGAAGTTGATTTCAAAATAGGTTCATATAAGGACAAGATTATGTGCAATGTTATTCCCATGGATGTTTGTCATATATTTTTAGGAAGATTGTAGCAATTTGATAAGAAAGTGATTCATGATGGTAGGAGTAATTGTCATAGTTTTGAGTGGAATCGGATAAGACATGTACTTCACCCTTTACAAGAAAGTGGTACAGCAAGACAGTCAGCACCCAAAGTCCTGATGTTGTTGGGAAAAGAATATTTGCAATAGATTAAGAGGGAAGAGTTGCACTATGCTGTGGTATGCAAACCGATAATGGTGAAAATGAAGACTAACATGACGTATTTACCTAAGGTGATTCAGGAGATGCTGAGTGAGTTTAGTGACATCATGGTGGATTATTTACCCAATGAGTTGCCACCAAGGGATATAAGCCATCAAATTGATTTTATTCTAGGAGCCACTTTACCAAACAAGGAAGCATATAGGTTGACACATGATGCAGGAACATTGTGTCCTACCAGCAATTTGATGAGTTGATCGCATGCTCTGGCATATTTTTGGTTGTTTTGCTGAGTCATGGTTTGTTAGCACCGATAGGAATAATAGTAGATCATGACTCCCTAGATGGTAATCATGGCACCGTTTTTTTTGTTGAGATAGGGATATTTCCATCACGCTCTTTTTTTTTTCAGTTGCAGGACAACTCGGGTTGTAGGAGGTTACAATTTAGGTTCAATAGGTAGCTTAGGGAAGGGATAAGTGTTCTTCTCTTCAGTATTAGGATTCTAAATTTACAGAGACATGGACTGACCTACGTCTAGTTCTACTTGTATCTTTTTTGGGAAAACTGAAGAAGAGATCCGAACTATTTGTTTGCATGTTTTCTTAATAGAAGGACTAGTTGTGTGTTTGCAATGTTATTAGCCTATATGCATTTACTGATTTCATCTATGTATTTGTGAAGAGCTGAATGTGGTGGTTTTCTGAACATCTATGCATCTCTGTAAAATTATTGATTCAGGCATGAAATTGTTGCTTGAATTACTAGAATAGTTCATAAATGCATGCATAGAGGTGTTAGGAGAATAAACCCCTAGAGTTTCCAATATGGATTGATTGACTCCATGATCAATCGGCACAATGCATATATTTTTTTCCTAACCATTTTTTCCAAAGAATGAATGGTGGAGATTAAGTCTACAGATGAAGATCTAACAATCCAAGAGATATCCATGACGAAAGTTGTGAGGGTGATAAAGATACACAAATATTTGTGAGATCCACTTCAAAAAGTAGATTGAAGGTCATGGGGAAGGATGCAAAGATATGACAGCTGGAAAAAATAGTGGAGAAGGAATTGCGAAAAGAAAGTTGCAGGGAGAAACTTTGGAAAGTTGATCGGCATCCCGCATCCTGCATCTAGCAACCCACTTGACAAAAATATGTTGGGGAAATAATGTTGTGGGAGGAAACTTTGAAAATGGATATCAACATCTTGCATCCTACAACCCGTATGTGGAAACTCTATTGCAGAAACAGAGCTGCGGGAAAACCTTGTTGCGGAAGCTGAATTGCGGGGAGGAAATTTTACTACAGAATTTTGTTGAGGGCCAAATTTGGTAGTCCCACTAAGTTTAGGAGCCACTAGATCATATTGATGTTGGTTGGATTGGCTATGGTTTCTCTGACCTTGCACCATTTTTGGTATCAGAGCAGGATAGTAATAGTCATTATTTCTTAATATTATGTATTGTTAGTAGTTGAGATTGGAATTTTGTTTTCTTGCATAAAAGGAAATATTGAGATTAATCCTGTACTACTAATGGATTTAGAAAAAAGATATTACTCATAGTAGGATTGTCTTCATAAGTGATTTTTTGTGCTAGGAAATGCAGGTTAGAGTTTGTTGTTCAGGAATAAACACCCTTATAACCTAGGGTCTTGGGTTACCAACGTACATCTAAAACTTGCAGACAATCAGCTTTAAAGTACAGAAAGGAAATAGGAAGAGATGTTGGACTCACCTGATTATCGACAGTTCATCCAAGATTTGTCTTTGCCCACTCTGCTTCTCTCTAAATCTTTAAGGGATGCACCTCCTTCACCTGCAAAGAGAAAATTCTCCAAATACAATCTTATACATGTATATATGATAGGTTAGATAAACAACATATAGAGTTCTTAATTAAATATATTCATCAACCATGATACATAAAATATATTCAACACAAAGTTGGAAGAATAATTCTCTTTATTAACAATCAGTGAGTGAGATAAGTGTACAACCCAACTCTTGAAAAAAGGACTCCTCTGCAACCAAAGGAATTTGAGTCCCGCTACTCCAAATAATTCTGAAGATACACCACCAGCATAACTTTGCTCCCCAAGATTGATTCATTAATTCCCTACCCAAGGCCTTTATTTATACTTTGGGAAATAGAGCAGTTTCGAAGGTTGAGGAGGTTGAGATAGTTGAGATGGTTAATGATTAGGGCTCAACTAATATCCATTAATCATGTTTTATTATTTTTAATATCAAATGGATGTGTATGAGACTATTAATACTGGAAACCCACATATGACACGTGAGTTGCTTTAAGGGAAACCCATGTATAGATCTGTACGTGGGTTGCAATGGGAATAGTCATGTACAATATGTGGGTTGTCAACAGACATAGTCACATATGTACATAAGTTTCAGTGGAGATAGTCATGTATGGAAATCAACATATAGAAAGATAAAATGGCAAGCTGGTTGGAGGATAAATGCACCTCATTTCATGCCCATCTATAGTGTTTAGGAAACCTTCAATCCTATAGTGTCCTTTTGTGTACCAACATATGAAGTGTCGACACTCAGATGGAGAAGTGTCATTTGAGTTGATAAAAGATTCCCACTAATGTGTGAGATCAGAGGGAAGCGATGGCCGAAATACATTATAATCATTATCTTTGGAGAACTCAGAACTCCAATGGAGCAGAGGTAGTACTTGAAACAAATACATAATAATGTCATATACAAAGTCATATTTGAGGATTCTATGTAACTCAATATACTGGAACACTAGCTCCTTTACAATATTTGAGTACATCATATAGTATGGGTACTAGAACACGTATATTACAAAGGTGGATCGAAGCCACAATATACAATAATGATGAGTCTTTAAAGATCTAGAAGTTATGTAAATAGGTACAACATAGTCTTGCACCACTTAGTCCATAGATAGGAAACTAAGGTCTTCATAAAAAATCCCAAAGAACCAGTACAATCCAACCCATTTGAATAGATGTTATTGAAGTCAAACATGGATTGGATTCAACAGATTGTCAATCAATAGGTGATAATTAAAAACTAAAGAAAAGGATTTCACCCATAATGAAAATGAATCCTGAGGTACGATCGTCAAAACTCTAGGTCTTTGTCATCAAGAAGTGCTGATGTGGAACCATACTGTGATAAGGAAGGTAATAGATCCTCCAACAGATCACAAGAGTGACTAGGAACTGGGTAAAGGAAGGGAGACACAAATGATAACAAATACGACAATGATGGGATCAGGATATAGAGAAAACATAGGGTTAAATCCTTGAATAGTGAGTACGAAACATAGATGACCCAAGGTATCTTTTAACTTTATAGATAGAACAACTAGACTTATCTGTCATGTAGGAGACATGATCAGATTCCCTAAGTAGAACTGACAAGAGGAGGAATAAGAAACTCGAAGTAATAGCTGAACTGAAAGTGAACACTGAGACATGAGTACCGAAGAAAATAGAGGGTGCTATGTTCAAGGATGACATGCTTCCAGTAACTAAAAACCCAAAGAAAACTTCTTCCTAACCTTCCCTATTGAATTTTAATGAGTCCAGGAAAGTCAACTCAGATCTCTCTTCATTTTTTAACAAGCTTGAAGAGAAGAGTGAATAATGCTTGATAGTGTCACTGATTCATGGATTTTATGAGCCCGAACAAGTACATGCTCACTTGGTGTTTTCATGTTTAGAGAATCTGAAAACTCCAAAGAAGACTCCAAGGGGGTCCTTTTTCATCCAATTTAGTCTCCTAAGGCCAGAAAAGTATAAAACATACCACAGAAGAACTCTCTTAACTTCCCTAGAAGAAAAGGTGAACCTTTTTCGTACTTAGTCAGGGAGGTCTGAAAAAGGTTAAATTACCACCTACCGAATGCTCCTTCAATAGCAGCATATAGCTTGAGTTTTACGAGTGTGAAGGAAAGAAATATCACTCGAAAAGATCCATTTGAGTACGAGAAATGGGGCTTACAACAATAAACTCGATGCTTTGTTCTTTAGTGTTTAATGAGCACGAAAAACACATAATGTACACTCAGAATATTTTTCATATTGAGGTCCAGAGCATGAAAAAGAGAAAACTAAGCTCATACTGGGTGTTCCTTTTCCGTAAATTTAGTCCCTCAGGTCCAGAAAAGTGATAAACCTGTACTTGAGAATACCCTTCTCAATTCCATAGAAAAGAGAGTGTTCCTTTCTCATATTATCCCACATGGTCTGAGAAATAGATAACCTACCACCAATGTGGATGCCCATTCACATATTCTTAACGAGTCTAAATGGACAAGTTTGCATGGTAGTCAAGTCTATTTTGAGGAGTCAGACCTGGGCCTAAATAAAATCAATACCTTTCCCGTGAAAATTTAACAAGTATGGAAAATTCAATTTGTAACCTCCTTACTATTTTTAGTGAGCTTGAAGGAGAGCAGAAAGAATGCTCTAAATGAGAGGAGATGAGTGTCAGAGGAAGGTGAAACTAGTTCCAAGCACGAGGAACAAACCTATGCATAATGCAAGGAACATGAGCAAGATAAATACATTTGGGGAAAGTATCCTCAAGTTAAACGGTGTCAAGTTGCAAAGGAAAAATGATACAAGGCTAAGCGACGATGAGAAAAAAGATGAGGGCTTATACAATGAGCTAAAAGCGTGAAAGTCAGCATCAAGCTCATAAGCGTGAGCAGAGCACATGCAAATGCAGTTATAGCTTGAACAACAAGACAAGGCCAGTAAACAGTTGTGAATCCAACTAAAAATCTTGTCTCCAAGAAACAACAACATCAAAATCATATTTAGAAGAAAATATCTAATGCAGGTCACATTGGTAGAAACACATGTGACTTTGCTATCTTCTATAAAAGGTAAAGTCAAGGTGGAATCAACCGAAGAAGATTCGATAGCACCAAGTCTTGAGGTTTTATAATCAGTAAGATCAACCTCAGAAGGAGAGAAAAAAAACAAGGGAGATAGAGTCTGTAGAAACAAAATCAGTATCACAGGAGTTGAAAACTTCATAAGAAAAATCAAACTCATCAGGATCACTGACTTGCTGTTCAAAATAAGAGTCAAAAGACTCAACAAGATCAACATAAGAAGACCAGTCATGATTACTTGGCAAATCAGGGTTATACTTAGGCACAACTTAACAAACATCCAATAGAAGATCCGATTGTATCAAAGACTCTAGGAAGACTTCATCTGAAGGAAGGAGATCATCTGAGATAGGATACAGGTATAAACTTTCAAATGGATTGACAGAGTGGAGAGTAGGCTCCATGGTATGTATAGAATGAATTACCTGGCCAACTGCTAGGACTAATCCCGAGAAGGTAAGCATGAAAACAGAGGCTGCTTCTCAGTAGCAATTGAACGTGAAGGACATGAGGCCACATAGTTCACCTGCAGCAAGGGAGTGTCTATAGAAACATTGGGAATCAATAAAGGAAATACCTGGTCTCTAGTTGGGTCAGGAGAAGGATCAATAAAATCCAACTAATCGATAGTGACAATTTTTTCACCATGATTAAAGTACATCACACAAAAGAATGTTGACACCACAGCTTGCATGGCATAGACATAATCACGTCCAAGGAGCATATTGAAGTCCACAGGGTCTTCTATCACCATGAAGTCAACTAAGACGGTCTTCCCACCCAAAGTAACAGGTGTTTGAGAAAGAATTCCCAAGGCTATATAAGTTCTTCTATCAAATGTTAGTAACTAACTAGCAGTTGACACAAGTCTAGGAGATCCCATGCCTCACCAAGAATGAGTAGACAAGATACTAATTGAGGCTCCTTCATCAACAATACAATGAGCAATCGTGTATGGTTCGACTTTGACCTTTATCTCGAAAGGTGCATCAGAAGGAAGGCATGGCTCAACTAGGATATCCCAATCAAAGGAAGCAATCCGAGAGCTTGGTGGGGGTTGATCTGAAAGAAGTTCAGTGTCCCCTTTTTCAGTAAGTTCTGAACTGGAAATGAATAAAATGTGACTAGCAGACACTTGACTTTCCAAAGGAAGAGTGGGATTGATCGATAGTGAAATCGATTCAACCGCTTCATCAAATTCACTCTCCGTAGGGAGAGTGGGATTGACCAAAGATGACATTGGTTCAATCACATCAGGATCACTCTCTAAAAGAAGAGTGGGATCAACGAAAGATGAGATTGGTTCAACTGCTTGATCAACCAAAGGTTGAGTAGGGTGTTGAGGAACTATAGGTTGTTCAAAAACAGGATGAACATGAAACCAAACTCTTCTTACCTCTTCAATAGAAGGGCATTTATAAGTAAGGTGGTCTCCCTCACAAAGCTTACAAGGAAACTTGGGATTTTGTTTTGAACGGGTAGTCTTTTCAACAGTGTCAACATGACTTGCAATGGCTAACGAATTGTCTTCAGCTTGAACCATAGAGGCTGAGAGACTACCCCCGGCATGGCTTGCAGAGGCAGAGAGATTGCCCCTAGCATGGCTTGTAAAGGCTGAGAGATTGCCCACAGTATGGCTTGTAGAGGCTGAGAGACTGGGTCCAACATGACTTGTAGAGGTTGAACAGATGCCCCCTTGCTTATGTGCCTTCTTCCTATTCCTCCTTCTTTTACTCCTTTTAGACTGTCGGTTACTAGTATCAATACTTTCATTGCATGAGCTAGACGGAGGAGGAGAATCAACTATATGTGAAGGGGAAGTAGTGTTTTGATGGCCTTGATATAAGGAGCTTACTTGAGGAGCACCAAGAGCATTCAGGATAGTTGGAGTGGAAAAAAACCATGCTGGTAGCTCTAGGGTGAATCTAGATAGATTCAGGGTGGACATCAAGGGAACACCAACATTCCCCATGAGAGGAATAGTACAAGGAGTTTCTAGCATGGGGATCTCCTGGTTGGTGTTCAAAGGGGTGTTAGACATAGTTTAAAACAAGGAGACAAAGTCCGAGGTCAACAGGAAACCAAAATTACCAAGCACACACCTGAAAGAAGACTAAGTACAGACAATCCACACAACACTCACTAAAAAATTCCTAAATCCAAACAGACAAACATGTATAATATACTCTTTCCAAAAGAAATCCTATGGACAGTTACTTGGCATCCCTATAGATGTTTTTAGGCACAAATGGAGGAATCACCCACCGCCCTCCCACACCTTCTACCGGGGTTACCTTCCAAGCATTTCCAAGGTCAACTAGAAATAGCCTTCTTGTGTACCTATGTATGAACCCTAGATGTCAAATAGACTAAATGATACCTTAACTATATTGACAGTCTAGGGGGATAGTCGCAAGCCTAGTTCATATGCATGGGTAGGGTAGAAAAGCCTGAAACCCTATCTAAGACAGAATCCTCAGATGCGCAAAAACCATGGTCTAGGCTTTGACAAGGAATCAAAGGGTTATCTCCTCAGTCCAAGTCTCCACGCGGCCTCATGCTTAACTCCCATTTAAGAGGAGCTTCCAAGATGCAATCAACATACGAAAGGGTTTACCTAGTGATTGGCCAACTACGTCTGAAATTTTAACACTTGTGGAGAGTTTAAACTCCCTATCCCACAAGTCTAGCCTGAGCTAGTTGGTGTATGACTCTATAAAATAAAACTTACTAATAATTTTTAAATTATATCGTTTATTTTAAGGGCTGTTTTAGTTAGAGGGTAAATGGCGTGAAACTTATGTGGTGTTTTGACTCAAAGTTGAAACAAAATGACTAAGCAAAGATAAATGAAATGCAAAAAGAAAAACTATTCTCTTTCTTTTTCAAATAGAAACTTGAAAGCCACAAAAGGAAAAATTCTTTTTATTTTTTTATTTTTTTCAAAAACAATGATATGCCATGAAATCTAGACTAAAAAACTAAACTACATGCATATAAAGAAAACATGTGTTTTTTATTAATTTTTCTTTTATAAATATAAACTAACGAAAATGAAACAGATAAAGAGAAAACTAAGACTAAATTTTTGTAATTTTTGAGATTATATTTAAAAACTGAAAACAAAACTGCTATATGCAAATCAAATGCAAAAGCTTCTAATGTTTTCTTTTCACTTTTCAAATTTCTCAAAGACTACTATGCATCTACATGCACAATACTTGAGTATGCTTGAATAAACTAACTATATAAAATAAGCAAAGTGAAGTAAAACAGATTAATAAAAACAAATTTCAACCACCTAAGGAAGACCTGGAACCCTAGCTTGGGCGGACACAATGAATAGAAATCATTGAGATCAAACAAAGGAAAGTGGCAAACCAATAGTATTAGGAAATAGAATGGGATATACTGTGTCTAGAACCCTGATCATTGATTCAGACCACCAACACTTGAACCTATAACCCAACAGACAAATCCACTTCATGTTGCTAATAGAAAGACAATCCAAACAAATAAGAACTCAATGGCTTTACTAGAAAGCACAAGGTATGGCTAACAAGGTCATCAAAATCACAGTGCAATACTTATAAACAAGGCCAATCAGCAAACAAAATTTATAGAGAGACGGGGACAAGAAAACCCTAACCCAAAAGTTTTAATGCTTAGGCTTGTACATGACTATGTACAAGGGCTACCCGC
Source organism: Pseudotsuga menziesii (assembly GCA_001517045.1). Classification (NCBI taxonomy): domain Eukaryota; kingdom Viridiplantae; phylum Streptophyta; class Pinopsida; order Pinales; family Pinaceae; genus Pseudotsuga; species Pseudotsuga menziesii. The sequence goes on along the minus strand of LPNX010010317.1, from coordinate 676,243 downwards.
GTACTGTACGCAACTGTGCTATAGAGCAACCCACGTACAGAGACCTATGTACGCCACTGTGTGCAAGAGCAACCCATGTACAAGTATAAAATTTTTGAAATAAAAGAAAAAATTTAAAGGTCTTCAAAACACCACTCTAAACATAGACCAAGACAAGACACCACACACTGAATCAAGGCAAAGACTCGGAAACGATCAACAAAAATAACCCATAGTATTCTGGTCTCCCCAGTAGAGTCACCAGTTCTGTTGTTCAATAATAAACACCCTTGTAACCTAGGGTCTAGGGTTACCAACATACATCTAAAACTTGCAGACGGTCAACTTTAAAGTACAGAAAGGAAATAGGAAGAGATGTTGGACTCACCCAATTATTGACAGTTGATCCAAGCTTTGTCTTCTCCCACTCTGCTTCTCTCCAAAGCTTTCAAGGATGCACCTCCTTCATCTGCAAAGAGAAAATTATCCAAATACAATCTTATACATGTATATATGATAGGTTAGATAAGCAACATATAGTGTGCTTAATTAAATATATTCGTCAACCATGATACATAAAAGATATTCAACACAAAGTTGGAAGAATAATTATCTTTATTAACAATGAGTCAGTGAGATAAGTGTACAACCCAACGCCTGAAACAAGGACTCCTCTGCAACCAAAGGACTCTAAGTTCTGCTGCTCCAAATAATTTTTAGGATATACCACCAGCATAACTTTGATCTCCAATACTGATTCATTAATGCCCTCCCCAAGGCCTCCATTTATACTTTGGGAAATAGATCAGTTTCAAAGGTTGAGGAGGTTGAGACAGCTGATATGGTTAATGATTAGGGCTCAACTAATATCCATTAATCGTGTTTTATTATTTTTAATGTCGAATGGATGTCGGCACGACTATTGATACTGGAAACATGTGTATGACACGCGAGTTTCTTTAAGGGAAACCCGCGTATATATCTATACACGGGTTGCAATGGGAATAGTCACGTATAGTACACGAGTTGTCAACAAACATAGTCACGTATGTACGCAAGTTTCAGTAGAGATAGTCGCGTACGAAAATCAACATATAGAAAGATAAAAGGCAAGCTGTTTGGAGGATAAATGCATCTCATGTCATGCCCATCTATAGTGTTTAGGCAACCTTCATTCCTATAGTGTCCTTTTGTGTACCAATGTATGAAGTGTCGACACTCGGATGGAGAAGTGCCATTTGGGTTGATAATAGTGTTGGAACAAGTTGGGGAAGGAGAGGAAAAAATGTTGATAATGCAAACCTGAGAGAGGAGATAAGAACTCTGAGAGCAAGGCTAGAAGTATTAGAGGCTCCCAGACATCATGAGCACACTGGAGACACAAGTGATAAAGAGGTACCGAAAGAGGAGGAGGATACAATTTCTAAAACTCATGAGGTAAAAATACTAAAATATATGTTTGGTGTGATTTCTAGCTCAAGAACAGATGTGCCATTCTATAGTGGAAGTTTGAATCCAAAAGAATTGATTGACTGGATCAATGCTATGAACAAGCACTTCGATTGTGCTAAAGTGAAGGAGGATAAGAAAGTCATATTTGTTGTCACAAGGTTAAGAGGGAATGCATGCTTGTGGTGGGATGGTGTCCAAGAGGAGAGAATCTTGAAGAACAAATCAAGGATCAATAGCTAGAGAAGAATAACAACTAAGTTGAGAGGTAAATTTCTTCCTCAAGATTATAAGTTGGTTTTGTTTATGAAACTACAAAATATTAAACAAAAATCAATGAAGGTTAGGGATTTTACTGAGGAATTTTATAGGGTGAATATTAGATCATGTCATATAGAGGATACACCTAAGAAATTTTCCAGGTATGTAAACAATCTAAGGTTTGATATATAAGATTAATTAAGTTTGTTTTCATTAATATCTGTTGAAGAAACATATCAAGTTGCTTTGATGGCTGAGGAAAAGCTAATGAGGAAGCATAGTTAGAAAGCAAAGGTAAGAGCCTCTGGAGGAAGGGAACGATAATAAAAGGGTGAAGCTAGCAGTTCAGACCAGCAAGTATAGCCTAACAGAAACAATGAGAACATAGGTGGAAGGAATGCTTCAAGAGGAAGATGGAGAGGAAGAGCTAGACCCGTGAGGTGTTACACATGTGGACAGCTAGGTCACATGTTATGGGACTATCAAAAAAATGTTCCCATACATAGTGGAGCACAAGTGGTGCTAGTTGAACCTGAAGCTCCAAAGGAATTCGAGGTAGCTAAGAATTACCCTAAACAAGGTGAATCCTTGTTGATGAGGAAAGTAATCGATGAGTAAGTCCAACGGAGGATAATGTTGAAGATATTTTATAAGCTTGAAGGTAAGTGCTATAAATTAACTGTTGATAGTGGTAGTACTGATAATTTGGTGTCTATAGAGATGGTGAACAAACTAAAGTTGAGGAAAATAGTACACCTAGAACCCTACATGGTTGCATGGTTGTAGAAAGGTCATCAAGTTCTTGTGAGAGAACAATGCCAGGTAAAGTTTTAGATTGGAAGCTATCAAGATGAGGTAAGATGTAACATTACTGAGATGGATGCTTGTCATGTTTTATTAGGTAGACGTCATGTTTTATTAGGTATACGTTGGAAGTTTGACAGGGAAGCAGTGCATGAGGGTAAGAGGAATGTCTATTCCTTTGAAATGAATGGGAAGAAGCATAGTATTTATCCACTCAAGGGTAAGCAATAGGAGGCTAATAATAAGTTGTTGATGATGACAGATAGAAAAATGGTGACAAATTGGAAAGCTGAAGAAAATGACAATGAGCTTGAATTGATTGACATGGTGTGTAGTGGCTAACTGAAGGAAAAAACTGATCATAAAGAAATTCCCAATGCATGTATGGAATTGATGGAGGAAGCACAATATGAATTTATAAAAAATAAAAATGGGAAGTGTATGGTTACTAAATTTACCATAGATAGTGATGTGATAGTAAAAAGCAGAAGGGAAGAAGGCCAAAGAATTCAAGGAGAGAATTCTTAGATATCAGGAATCATTATGCTAATCATTTGTGTATTTACTGTTGTAACAGGGAGGCTAAATTATATATAAATGAAGGTGAACTTGTTGACAATTTGTTTACAGGTTAGAGGAAAGGGGATTTTGATTATTTAATGAAGTATGAACATATGTTGGAACTAGAGGACCTATTACCAACACAGTGTTGGAAAACATGGCTATAGGGACTGTTCAAAATGAGAACACTTCCGAGGTTTTGTATCTTGGGTCCATGGTGCAATCCTACAAAAAAAAATAGAAATGGAGCTCATGGACAGGAGCCATGAAGAGTTTCAAGCTGGGGAGTCTCATGCAGGAGCATCGTCGCCTGCCAGCAATGTGATGAGTTGGTCACATGTTGTGGCTGATTTTGGATTTTTTTGCTGAGTCATAGTTTGTTACCACTGATAGGCATGATGGTGGATCATGACTCCCTGTGTGGAGATCATGCCACTATTTTTTTTTTTGAGATAGGGATTTTTCATTAGGATCTCTTTTTTTTGTTTTGTTTTCAGTTGCAGGACCACTCAGGTTGTAGGAGGTTACATTTAAGGTTAAATAGGAAGCTTAGAGAAGGGATAATGATTCTTCTCTTCAGTATTAGGATTCCAAATTTGTAGAGATACGGATAGACCTGCGTCTGCTTCCGCTTGTAAATGTTTTGGGAAAACTGAAGAAGTGACCCGGACTATGTGTTTGTGTGTTTGCTTAATAGAAGGACTAGTTCTGTGTTTGTAATGTTATTAGCATAGATGCATTTACTAATTTGATCTGTGTATTCGTGAAGATCCGACTTCAGTAGTTTTCTGAACATCTATGCATCTCTGTAATATTGTTGATTCATGCATCAAATTGTTGCTTGAATGAAGGAATAGTTCGTAAATGCATGCATAGAGGTGTTAGGCTAATGAACCATGGATTTTGCAGGATGGATTGATTGACTCCATGATTAATTGACAGAACACATATATTCTTTTCCCTAACCAATTTTTGCAGAGAATGAATGGTGGACATTGAGTCCACATATGAATATTTGATGGTCCGGGAGACATCCACAACGAAAGTTGCAAGGGAAATAACAGATCCACAAAGATCTATGAGATCTGCATCAGGGCAATAACAGATCCACATCAAAAGTAGATAAATGGTCATGGGGAAGGTCACAAAGATATTGTGGCTAGAAAAAATAGCAGAGAAAGAATTGTGGAAAGACCGTTGCAGGGAGAAACTTTGGAAAGTTCGTCGGAATCCAACATCGCACATCCCACAACCTGCTTACAGAAAAGTTGTTGCAGAAAGAAAGTTGCGGGGAGGAAAATTTGAAAATGGATATCAGAAACCTGCATCGTATAACCCACATGTGAAAACTCTATTGCAGAAAAAGAGTTGTGGGTAAACCTTGTTGCAGAAGCCAATTTGCGGGGAGGCAATTTTAGCATAGAATTTGGACGAGGGATAAATTTTGCAGTCCTGATAAGTGTAGGAGCCACTAAATCCTGAAGGTGTTGGTTGGGTTGGCTATGTTTTTTCTTACCCTACACTATCACCTCAAGAGAATGAAGAAGTGAGGAGATAGGTCAAAGGATTGTTGGACACAGGATTGGTCGAGAAGAGTCTGAGTCCATGTGCAGTACCGGCAGTACTGACACTAAAGAAGGATGGTGAGTGGAGGATGTGTACTAATTCCAAAGAAAATTTACAAGATTACTATCAGATATAGGTTTCCATTTCCAAGGATGGATGATATGATGGATTTCCTAAGTGGGGCAACGTACTTTTCAAAACTGGATTTTACGAGTGGATATCATCAGATAAGAATCACAGAAGGAGGTGAGTGAAAGACAACCTTTAAGACAAATGATGGGTTGTATGAGTGGTTTTTCATGCCATTTGGATTGTCCAACACACCAAGCACTTTTATGATATTGATTAATGAAGTCTTGAGATATTTCATAGGTAATTTTTTGATATTTTACCTTGATGACATTTTTCTTTTCAGCCAAACAAAAGAAGAGCATCTAAAGCATCTGAGTTATGTTTTAGAGAGGCTGCAACAGGAAAAGTTGCTGATAACTCTGAAGAAGTGTACATTTATGAAGCTAGAGCTAGTATATTTAGGTTTTGTTATCTCAAGAGATGGGTTGAAGATGGATCTAGAAAAGGTTCAAGAAATCATTGATTGGCCTTCACCTAGGAACATATTTAAGGTAAGAAGTTTTCATGGATTAGTAAGCTTCTATAGAAAATTTATAAATAATTTTATTGGTATTTGTTCACCTATTGTCGAGACAATTAAGAATGATAAACAACCATTTCAATGGACAGCGAAGGTTGAAAGGATTTTTAAGTTCTTGAATAAGAAGATCGTTGAACAACCAGTATTGAAGTTACCAGACTTCAAACACTCTTTCCAAGTAAAGTGTGACTCTAGTGGAGTAGTAATCAGAGATGTGCTCAGTTAGGAGGATAGGACTATATCCTAATTCAATGAGAATTTGAATGATGCAAAGTACAGGTATTCATCCTATAACAAAGAGTTTTATGTTATTGTTCAAGCAATAAAGCATTGGAGACATTATTTGATGCCTAGAGAATTTGTGTTATATTCCGATAACAATGCATAGCAGTACATTATGCAGAAAATTAAGTTGAACCCAAATCATGTGAAGTGGGTTGAGTTATTACAGAGCTTTACCTTTTTGTTGAAGCACATAAGTGGAAAGTCAAACAAAATAGCTCATGCCTTAAGTAGGAGACTGCTGACTGTGCAATAGAATCATATTCAATTCTTTGGATTTGAGTAGTTAAGGGTTTTGTATGATACTGACATCGATTTCTAGGAGTATTATAGGGCTTGTAATAATCTAGTGGAGGTGGACACAGAGCCATGGATGGAGTATATGCAACAAGATGGTTTACTCCTTAGAAATAGTAAATTGTGTATAGCAAAGTCTTCCTTGAGAGAGTACTTGTTACAGGAAAAACACAATGGAGATATGGAAGGTCACTTTGGAAGTGATAAAACCTTTGGAAATTTAGGTCATTTCAATTTTTGGCCAAGGATGAGGTATAAAGTTGAGAAGTTTGTAAGAAGATGTAGAGTATGCCATCATGCTAAAGGAAGAAGCCATAACACAAGGTTGTATACATCATTTCCTATTCCAACTAGGCCTTGGGATTCTGTATGGAATTCATTCTAGGTTTAACAAGAACTCAGAGGGGACATGGTTCTATATTTGTAGTTGTTTATGGATTCACTGAGATGGAACATTTAATTCCATGCTACAAGACTAGTGATGCTACACACAGTGCTAACTTGTTTTTCAATGAACTTGCGAAGCTACATGGTTTACCTAGAAGAATTGTATCATACAAATAGGTGAAGTTCACAAGTCATTTCTGGAGGACTTTGTGTAAGAAGTTGGGTACCGGACTGAACTTCAGTTCAACATATCATCCAAAGTCTGATGGATAGACAGAGGTAGTTAATAGGAGTCTGGGGAACATTGTGAGAAGTCTGATTGGAGAGAGTCTGAAGCAGTGGGATAGAGTTTTAGCTCAAGCTAAGCTTTCCTATAATGATTCACCAAACAGAAGTACAAGAATGAGTTCATTTCAAATTTTGTATGGAACGCATCCAAGAGGAGTGTGTGAACTTTGCGACTTAGGTCAATTGGAGAAAATGAGTGCTGATGGAGAATATTTTGGAATGAGTATCAATGAAATACAGGAGCAAGTGAAAGAAAAATTACAATAGATTAACACCAGTTACAAGGCCATAGCATATTCCAAAAGGAGAGAGAAAAACTATGAAGTAAGATATTTGGTCTTAGCATATCTAAAAAGAGAAATATTTCCAAAAGGAGAGTATAAAAAGTTGAATATGACGAACACTGGACCCTGCAGAATACTCATAAAATGATTAGCAAATTCTTATGATTTAGAGATTCCTACTGGAGTGGGTATTTGATGAATCTTTAATGTTGCAGATCTATATCCTTATGTAGTAGCTGACACTAGAACCTTTGAATAAGGTGAAGATCCTACTAAAGGCCTATAATGGGTGAGGCAGATGCCTGTTGCAAAGCCATTGGAATTTAAGTCCATTCTGGACACTAAAGTGGTAAAGAGTACAAGGAAGAAGGACTATCTAGAGTATTTGGTCAAATGGAAGAAGAGACCCATAGAGGATTCTACTTGGATGAGCGTTGCTAATTTGGAAGCCAGGGGTTTCACTGTAGTTGATATAATGAGAAGGGGTTCATAATTTTTCACCCTTGCGAGTCTGATGCATGAGCATCATGGTATGCCATAAATGTGATGAGTTGGTCACATGATCTGGCATATCTTTTCTTGTTTGATGAGTCATAGTTTGTTAGCGGTGGTAGGAATGATGGTAGATCATGAATCCCTGCGTGGAGATCAAGGCGCAGGTTATCTGTTGTGATAGGGAATTTTTCAAGATCCTTTGTAGTTGTTTTTTTTCGGTTACAGGACCACTCAGGGTGGTCGTAACATTTTAGCTTAAATAGACAGATTAGAGAAATATAGGGCATTCTACTCTTCAACGTGAGAATTCCAATTTGCAGAGAAAAGGACAGACCTATGTCTGGTTCCACAGGTAAATATTTTGAAAAGAGTAAAGAAGGAGAGTCGAGTTGTATGTTTGTTCTATTACTTAATACAAATATTAGCTTTGTGTTTGCATTGTTGTTAGCCTAGATGCATGTGTTGCTTGAACTGTGTATCTGTGTAGAGTCAACTTCGGTGGTTTTCTGAACATCTGTGTATTTCTGTGAAATTGTTTATTCACATGTTAAATTGTTTCTTGAATAGTTGAAATAGGTCATAAATGCATGCATATAAGTGTTAGGCTAGTGAATATTGAATATTATAGGCTAGATTGATCGATTCTCTAATAAATTAGCGCAACACGCATATTTTTTATCCTTAACAAGTTTTACAAAGAATGAACCGTGGGGATTGAGTCCGTGGATGAAGATCTGACGATATAGGTGAGATCCACAATGGAAGTTGCAAGGGAGAGAAAGGATCTACAAATATCTGTTAGATTTAGAAATTTTGTTGGCATCCCATATCCCACAACCCACATGTGGAAATCCTGTTGTGGAAAATCTGTTGCGGAACCAGAATTGCGGGGAGGTAATTTTAGAGAATAATTTGGCTGAGGGATAAATTTGGTAATCCTGCTAAGTGTAGGTGCCACCAGATCCTGGAGGTGTTGATTGGGTTGGTTGTGGTTGATCCCACCTGCACCAAATATCATATGGATAATCATCAACTGCTATGCAATAGTTTCTATAGTTTTATATTTCACATAATTTTAGATTTATAATTTCATGTTTTCACAACAAATTCAATTTTTTCTATATATTTCTTTCACTCTTATCCTATGTGTTTAGCCTACTAGTATGTTCTATATTTATTATCTTATGTTCTTTGATGTTTATTAGGAAAGTGGGAAAAAAATTTCCGTACATGAAAGCATTATGGACAAGAAAAAAATGGGGCCATCGAGTCATACCATTCACACTTGAAAAAGGTATTTTTAAATTCAATACGATCACCTTCCCATTGTCTGGTAGATTGGTTGGTGCATCAATTGATAGCACTGGTTCAAAATTTTTGTTGGTGGCATGAATGCAGAAAGAAAAATGGTTTCCACAGAAATTATAGAGTGGAGAAAATAAAAGCTCAGTCTTGGCTAAGAGCACAACTATTCTAGATGATAAAATTACACTACACCACTCACATCCTTCGATGGCATGGGTGAAAATCCAACATGATGAGATGAAAATATATATGGTATGGAAATCAGGTCCAAAATTTTCTATGTGATATGCAACTGGGAAAAAAATGATATTTGTAATAACATGTCATTAAGGTTACCATGATGAGGGAAAAAAATAGGTTGGAAAAAGTAGAGATAGAAAGAAGAATCAATGAAACAACTTCATATGGCATTATTTCAGTATTTCATAATTCATATTTAGTTCATTAGTAATGTTTTAAATTTTAAATAGTAGTTGGGGTGGCCTACCTAATATGTTCCAATGTTTTGTTACCAGATCACTGAAAATGATGGTTTTGAAATTGCAAATGACTTGCATATTTTTGTTGTGGTACTCATTTCATAACTTAGTTCATTTTATAGTTTTTTGTTACTCTTTTACTATTGACGTGAATTTTTCTTTATTTGTTTTCAGGTATATAATAATGTTAATGGTTCGATGGCTACTTCTAACAGTTTATATCAAAGTCATGATCAAGGAAGCGTATTGCAGCGTATTCAAGAAAGTTTTGAGTCGATTATGTAGTTGCCTAGCAAAGAATCACGTCTCTTCTTCCTAGAGAAATGCATGGAAGATGTTTCCAATGAGTTCAAAGCAACATTGGTATCAAGCAATTTAGGGTTGGATCATCCTACTGCTCCATATTTTCGACAAGTGGAAGATGGATTTGGGCATACCTTACAATGTCAAAAATATTTCTTGGAAAGGATAGTCACTCGTAAGCACTCTTACACATCATCTAGTTTTGCATACTTTCCTCCCCCAACACATGGGAATAAAAGGAGACAAACGTTTGATGATGTCCTCGATAGAGCTACCAAACAAGACAATTGAATAAATCCAAATAAGAGAAGGTTAGAATTACAAATATGAAAATTTGGTTATTCTAAAATGTTTAAGATTGAAACATGAATGATTTAGGATTCCATCACTATGCAAAGTATTTAATGATTTTATGGTTTGTAATTCTAGATAAAATGAATAAAAGTGACGATCATTTCCATATTTCCTTGCATCTTTTTTAGGTGGATTTGAAGCTTCGATATCAGAGCATGAAAAGGATTGGTATGACTAAAGGAATAAGTTGTAGCATTTAAATGAGTTATAGTTTTCCAAAGATAAGAGAACGTCACTTCTTACACAAGTTGTTTTGGACAAGACAATTTGAGAAAATGTGTATAAATTGATAACACTGTCAAGAGGAAAAAAACCCTTTCTAGAACTCAATGCAATGAAGTGTTAAATCAAATATAAATTCCAAATGTGTATAGCATGTATGCCTCAAGCAGGTTAAATCACATTTATTCCTTTATTGAAAAAGTCAATGTTTTCAATAACTCTCTGTCAATGCTTAAATGCCATTTATGTATCAATTTCCATCCATTCAAAAAGAGGTTATTACAGTGCTCAAACGTAACTTCAAGTTTACAATTCAATAGACATCAAGTTGTTCATTTTTTTCTGATATTTTTGAAAATCCCTTGAACCTCGTTGATCCAATGGGGAAATCATCTCCATTTGAAGAGTTTCAACAATCTCTATTCATATATGCAATAAATATCTCCAAGGAAAATTTTGTAAATAGTATCCTTAGTGTGCTTTCTCTTTTTTCTATCCTTATTCTGACTATGGATATGGGAAATTGATTTCCTATTATGTTCACCCATTCTTTTTCAATTTATTTTACACTATTTTCTATAATAGTCTTTTATCCAAAGAAGTCGTAGCCTACCAGCGCATACATTTTAAAAAATGTATCATTTTCAGTGTTAACATATTATTTAGAAATTTCTCTTATACTGTATTTAGATGTTGTTATATTCTAATTTATTTGAGACATGAAAAAGCACCCAGTACACACAACCCATAAAATATTTTTGACGCGATACTTTTTCATATTGTTAGAATTTCAGATATGAAAGGATTGCCAATGCATATATTATGGGGTACTTTTCTCATTATAAGTTTTGAATCGAATCTGGTTTTGTTTTTATTTATCAAGTAATGACATTTTTAATGCTTGTAATGTTATTGGTCAATATTGAGTGTATTGCAACAGATTATGCTTTCTCTTATGTTGGAACTTGTCTCTATACCAATCTTTAGATAAAGAAACTCATAAAGTATTGATGGCCTAGTACTACAAACAACAATAAGAGAAAACAGTACCTTCAAAACTTATAAATAAATAACATTTTGATGGGATTTGTTGTATGTTTTTTCCTAAGCCTTTTATTGTATTGAAATACTGTAAGCTCAATAAAGGGTTATTTTATTCTCATTATATTCCATCAAACATGAATGTATTCCAACATACTTAAAATGACTAATGGTGCTTCTCCTCGCTAACAGATATTGGATGAGGATGAGGATGACTCATATGATCTAAAATCTTTGTGGAAAAGTCCAAAATCTATGACATCTATGTTTGAAGGCTCATATGTCATATGCTAGATATAAAAATTTCTAGAAGACAAGTCATCTATGGAGATACAACTTTCTAGAAGACAAGTCATCTATGGAGATACAACTTTCTAGAAGACAAGTCAACTACAGTGCATAGTTGGTCCAAGATTAGGTTAAGAATTTTATTCGAGTTTGGGTTTTTGTTTGATTTGAATGTCTTTTAATTGAATTTATTGGTGGACTTAAAGGAATGCATTTCAAATAAACTAACAATTTCAAGTTTCTTTGCTTCAAGCCATTTATCAGCTCAAGTTTGGAGAAAAATAATTGGATTTTAACCTTAGTCAAGGTTCCTCCACTTTCGTTCTTCAATGTTAATGGAATGGTTTAGATGCTTTACAATTGATTTGATATGCACTTACTTTAAATTGACTAATTTGGTGCTTCCCTATTCCTTGTAATTCAATAAAACGAATGATATGACTTCTTTGTTTCATGCCACTAATTATAAAGCAGCATGAAGTAATTCAATTAATCCCAATGAGGCTTATGATATTCATCAATGAATTACATCCTATGAAATGATATTAATCCTAATAGTTATACTGTAAATTTTATTATTAATCCTATTATAATATTATTAATGCAACAATGCAAAGGATGTAATGTTTCCACAACACTACGGAGTGTATATGCAGAAGAATTTAGGTAGGATTCCTCATCATCTTGGTAGCGTTCGACTTAAGGGTCATGCATAGCATAAAAAGCTTTAAAACTTGAAATGTTAGATTTTTATCATTTAAGCTAGCATTATCTTAGGATCTTAAACTAAGAGAATAACAAGAACAACAATCAAACATAAGAGACAATGAACACAAATTTTTTCCTCAGGGAAACCATAAAGGAGAAAACCCCGCAGCTTCCTCACAGATAGAATCAACACCAAAAACAAAACCCCAAGAAACAGTAAGATGATGTCCTGACAATAGTAGTCTCTCTCTCTCTCTTGTCCTAGCAACTTCTTCTCTCTCAGTTATGGGCTACAACTGAGTGTGAGTGAATGTCTGATAAATAGAGAACCTCTGTCTCTGTTTATACTAACTCTTGACTTGACAATAACTCACTAGGGCCGACTTCTCTAGGAGAGTATAATAACCCTAGAGCCCCACAATTATGGGGTCTTTAACCCTTTATCAATAGAAGGGTTACCCACAATGACTTTAGATGACTTGTTTACATTATTGAATCTCCTGATAGGAACATTGGGGTATGACATGACTCAAGTACATTACAGACACTTCCTAGAATAAATATCAGGGTACAATACATAATATATACAAGTGAATACATTTCAAAGTTACAAATACATCAACACTCCCTCTTAACTAGGAAGGTATTCTCTCGACACAATTTTGTTGGGCTATGGGCAGACCTGGGTTTTATCCTTTTATCTTCGCACCAAAAAAAGACCCACAGTGTTGGCCCTTTTGGAAACAACCTGCGAACAGGTTGCAGTCTCACCCGAAATAGCTATGGGGTGCCACAAAATCAGGTTTCTGCAAGCAGAAGAGGGATATTACTGTACCTTTAGCCTTAACAAAGAATAAATATGCAATATAACGCTTCGATGTTCACTTAACCAGCTTCACAGTTTAGATACACATACAGTTACTTTCTTAACCCTTGACTGGGAGTTCACAGCGAAGTTATTATCTAACAGTTATCTTACTTTATCACTTATCTACTTATCAAAAGCATAAAACAGAAACAAAACATCAAGAACCACCACAACACAAGATATACCTGGTTCACCCCTAGTGTAGGGGCTACGTCCATAGAACTGCGTTTATATTCAACTCTTTACAAAACCACAGTTCTGATCTGCGCACTCAGCTATAGATCTTCTTAGCCACCTTAAGCTGTGCACTCAGCTACAGCACCTTTCTTACAAAAACCCTCTGCGCACTCAGCTGGGACTGAACCTTCTTACAAAAACCATCTACGCACTTAGCTTCTAGAGGTCATCCATGCACTCAGCTGGGACTTAACCTTAAACCCTAAAACATGTCTTTCTTCCTTCGCATCAAATCATCATACATCAAAAGTCTTAAAATCCTAAACTCACTCCTTCACATAAGTGCCTATTTATACAAGTGCACTATTACAATACCATGGGATTAAACCATGGGATTAAAAACCATGAGTTTAAACCATGGGTTATTTACAAAAAGAGGGGCTTCGACCCAACCTTGACACCCCTAAGACTATTTTGGGTCGCAACTCCGCTTACAAGCTTCGCACCAAAACCATGGAGTTGCCCAAATTAAGGACCTTGAAGTCACTTTCACTTCCAAACATAGGTTAGTAGCAATAAATCTAACGATATGATTCGATAAGAAATATGCCTTTATCAGCCAAAATCATTTTAATTTTCAAACTGAATGAATTCAAGTACTTACCCCTTGGTCCTTTGAAAAAATGTCGTTCAGCTTCGCTAAAAGAAGTGTGTGTGTCGATGGTGAACTCCTTCACAAATGATTCAAGGGTTCGTGTTGTATAGAAATTAACAGCTCTTGATATCACATTGTTCACCCTTTGCAAGAAGTCGTCTGAGCTACGACGAGGATCATTATTTTCTTTTTCAGCAAATTTCAGATAGGTATCTTCGATCTAGTCACTAATTTCTTTTACTAAGGGCCTCTAGAACATGTCCTTTGAGGTATGACGTAAATCCCTCCTGAGAAGATACTGTTCAACAGGCAGCGAAACCAATTTTTTGGGATATGGGAAGACCCAGGTTTTATCCTTTTATCTTCGCACCAAGAAAATACCCATAGTGTTGGCCCTTTCGGCAACAACCTGCGAACAGGTTGTAGTCTCACCTGAAATAGCTATGGAGTGCCGTAGAATTAGGTTTTTGCAAGCAGAAGAGGGATATTACTATACCTTTAGCCTTAACAAATAATAAATATGCAATATAAAGCTTCGATGTTCACTTAACTAGCTTCGCAGTTTAGATACACATACAGTTACTTGCTTAACCCTTGACTGGGAATTGACAGTGAAGTTGTTATCTAACAGTTATCTTACTTTATCACTTATCTACTTATCAAAAGCATAAAATAGAAACAAAACATCAAGAACCACCACAATACAAGATATGCGTGGTTCACCCCCAGTGTGGGGGCTATGTACACAGAACTGCATTTATATTCAACTCTTTACAAAACCACAGTTCTAATATGTGCACTCAGCTGCAGATCTTCTCAGCCACCTTAAGCTACGCACTCATCTACAGCACCTTTCTTACAAAAACCCTTTGCGCACTCAGCTGCAGAGGTCGTCCACGCACTCAGTTGGGACTTAACCTTCTTATAAAAACCCTCTGCGCACTCAGCTTATAGAGGTCATCCACGAACTCAAATGGGACTTAAAATTAAACCCTAAAATAGGTCTTTCTTCCTTCGCATCAAATCATCATACATCAAAAGTCTTAAAAGCCTAACCTCACTCCTTCACATAAGTGCCTATTTATACAAGTGCACTATTACAATACCATGGGCTTAAACCATGGGCTTAAAAACCATGAGTTCAAACTATGGGTTATTTACAAAAAGAGGGGCTTCGACCCAACCCCGAAACCCCTAAGACTATTTTGGGTCGCAACTCCGTTTACAAGCTTCACACCAAAACCACGGAGTTGCCAAAATTAAGGACCTTGAAGGTCGAGCCCCAACAAATTTATCAGCACAAGTCTTCTTCTCTATATCATATAGATCATCATCGATTTCTCGTCATCTTCATATTCAAGTCATCTTCATCTTCAATTCATCTTCATATTCAAGTCATCTTCATCTGGATCTAGATCATCACTCGATCTGGATCATCACCACTGTATCTGAATCATCACTACTGGATCATCATTGGATCTGAATCATCACTTGATCATCTCTGGGTCATCATCACTAGTGCTATCTCTTGATTCTTATCATCATAGGAAGTTCTATAGAGCCATCCCTTTTTCATATCGGTTGTAGGCCTAGCCTTCATGTAGGTATTTATCATCTTCAACACTTTTATCTGACCATGGAACGAACCATGTCAGAAGGGCCCTCCCAACACTTATATCTGACCATGGGAGGAACACATACAAGAACCATGTCAAAAAGGCACGCCCAACACTCACATTTGACCTCATCTTGTCAAAAAGGATTTGCACTTACATCTGACCATGTGTAAAGACATCACGCAAGATTGGCTCTGCACTTACATATGACCATGTGTAAACACATCATGCCAGAATGGCTATGCACTTACATCTGACCATGTGTAAACACATCGTGCTAGAATGGATCTACACGTACATATGACCATGTGTAAGCTCATCACTCCATAATGGCTCTCAGTCCCAGATTGAGTATTCCTACTAACTAAACAGGTATCTCCATTCTCCCAGAGAATGGAATTAAACACTTATATATGATCATGTGGGAACACATCCCATAGTCACCTCAGAATGGCTCAACACTCACATCTGCCATGGAAGGAACCATCCCTCTCACCATGAGAGAATGGATGAGCCCTTACATCTGACCATGGAAGGAACCAATCCTGTCATCATGTCAGAATGGCTCAGGGACTCATCACTTCCCCTTGGAGGGAACCTCGATTTGGAGAACACCAAGTTTCTCCCTGAAGTATTCAAACTTCACTCTAGCCAATGGCTTAGTCAACACATCAGCTATCTGTTCATTCGTCGCAACATACTGGAGCTTCACTGCTCCTCTATGCACCATATTCCAGATATAGTGATATTTCATCTCGATATGCTTCGACTTCTCATGGAACACCTGGTTCTCAGACAACTTCACACAACTCCGGTTGTCACAATATATACAAGTAGCATCCAACTAGAGATCAAATAAATCAGACAGTATCTTCCTTAGCCATATTGCGTTGCAACTAGTCGAACAAGGTACAGCATACTCTACTTCGGTTGTACTCGGTGCCACACAAGATTGCTTCCTACTAAACCAAAATATCACACCTGATCCCATACTGAAGCAACATCTTGAAGTGCTCTTTCTATCAATGGCACTGTCTTCCCAATCTGAATCAACATAAACTTCTAGGTTAATATTTTGATTCACCTCATACTTGAGCCCATAATCAACTATACCCTTCAGGTACCTCAGAATATGCTTTGCGGCAATCAAGTGAACATATCTCAGATATGGCAGGAACTGGCTAAAGGTNACCTCATACTTGAGCCCATAATCAACTATACCCTTCAGGTACCTCAGAATATGCTTTGCGGCAATCAAGTGAACATATCTCAGATATGGCAGGAACTGGCTAAAGGGGTTCACAGGAAAGCAAATATCTAGTCTTGTATTCGTTAGGTACATCAAGAACCCAATCATCTGATGATACATCATGGCAACAACCACTTTTGATGAAGCATCACTCAATAGCTTCATGTTCAATGCCATAGGTGTGGTCATGGATTTGCAATCCATCATCCCAAATCTCTTCAGGATCTCTACCACATAATTCCCTTGTCCTAGGGAAATTCCATCTGCATTCTGCCACACCTCCATGCCTAGAAAATAGTGCATCATACCCAAGTCCTTCATTTCGAAATCAGCAGCAAGCTTCCTCTTCATATAAGTAATCAACCCATCCATACCTATTATAGATAGATCATATACATACAGTAGGAGTATCACTGGGTTACCATATTCAACCTTGTAGTAAAGGTTGGAATCTGCTTTAGTCTTGGTAAAGCCCAAACTAGATAAGAAACTGCCAATTCTGGCGTACCATGTCTTAGGTTCCTGTTTCAAACTGTATAGGGATTTATTCAGTTTACACACATGAGTCTCCTTGTCATGTGTCTCAAAACCGAGTGGCTGCTCCACATACACTTCCACTTCCACTATACCATTCAAGAAAGTAGTCTTGACATCCATCTGGTGTATCTTCCATTTTATTACTGCAGCCATAGAAAGTACTGATCTTATGGAAGTGTATCTGGCTACAGGTGCAAAATTTTATTCATAATCTACTCCTTCTTTCTGGGAGAAGCCACGAGCCACAAATCTTGCTTTATATTTTTCTATGCTGCCATCTGCAACATGCTTGATCTTGTAGATCCACTTAGAAGTTACAACATACTTCCCTTCTCGTCTTGGAATAACATCCCAAACATCATTCTTCATGATCTATTGGTACTCTTCGATCATAGCATCATTCGATTCTTTTCTTTCTGTCAATTCTTCATAGGTGGAATGTTCTTTATCGATGAAGTCACATAATAAGGCTACATAACTGTAGCATGACCTCATTATTTTCCTTTCTCTATGATTTTCTTCTGGAGCCCCATATCTTTCTACACCTTGGATAGCTTCTCATACCCAAGCAGGTTTCCTCTTCTGAGGATTCTTCTCCTGCGGTGGATCTAAAGATTCTTGAGGTTCTTCTAATTCTTGATATTCTTCTCGAATTTCTTCGTTCATGGTTGTGTCATGAATTTTGGGTACTTCTGTTTCTTCAGTTTCTTCAACAGGTCTCCTTCTGGATTTGTTGTAAGCTGAGTCTTCATCAAATGTTACATCCCTACTGATGTTGATCTTCTTGAATTCTGGGAAGTATATTCTTTAAGCCTTTGAGCTTTTAGAGTATCTCACAAATATACCCTTACTTCCTAAAGGATCTAACTTTGTCCTCTTTTCTTTCAGAATATGTATGTACACTGGATAACAAAATATTTTGAGATGGCTGACTTCTGGTTACTTGCCGAAAAAAACTCCTTCAAGTGTCTTGTTATCGAGTACACTGTATGGAGTACGGTTTTGTACATACACCATAGTTCTAGTAGCTTCTTCCCATATATGCATGGGAAGATATTGATCATGAAGCATGGCCCTCACAGCTTCCATGATGATTATATTCTTCCTTTCTGCAACCCCATTATGTTGTGGATTATATGGAGTGGTTAACTCCCTCTTAATCCCTGAATCTTTGGATAATTCTTTGAATTCATTTGATGTAAATTCTCTGCCATTATCTAATCGAAGGTCTTGATCTTATTTTCTATGTGGTTCTCGATCAAGGATTTGAATTCCTTGAACTTATTGAATACTTCATCTTTGTTCTTTAAGAAGTATATCCATGTCTTCCTAGAAAAATCATCAATAAAAGAAACATAGTATACATACCCGCTTAATGAACTGGATGACATTGGACCGCATACATTGGAGTGAATGATTTCCAAGACTCCTTTTGCTTGGCTCTCACTACTTTGAAATTTCTTCTTTGTGTTATTTCCCTTTGCATATCTTTTGCAGACATCATCATGTTTTTCTGAATTTCTGGATGTCCTTCAACAACTTTGCTTGCAAGTGGTAGTGCCCTATAGTGCACATGTGCAAGCCTTCTATGCAATAGTTATTTTGGCTCTACTTATTTATGGACCAAATCTTATTTTGGTTGGACCTTCAATTTGTATATACCTCCTTCTTATTCCCCAATCACTGCTACATCATCAATAGTCTTTCCCTTTGGCCACATGAGAACTTAGCCATCTATAAATTGAACCCTCATGCCTTTTGCATATAATGCAGACATGGAGAGGCGGTTCTTCTTTAGTCCTAGTACAAACAATACATCCTTCATCTTTATAGACTTTCCAAAATCTATCTTATAGGAGGATTCCCCACTACCTTTTATTGGATACTGGTAGTCATCTCCAAGTTTCACCTTGTGGGGTGATTCATGTTCTGATAGTTTCACAAATGATTCTTTGAATCCTATTGTTATAGTTGATTTTACCACACATGGTGAATCACATATGGCCTTCCCTGTCCCTCTACAAACTCCTTAGACCCCATGGACCATTTTTTTACCTTTGATGTTTCACAGATCATCCCTAAAAACATGCTAAAATTGCCATACGTGACTTTTAATCCCTTTCTCATGTATATACACGGATTTAACCCCTAAAATCACGTACATCCGGATGTGTGCAAAAGGAAAAATTCTTTTGGAGTTTTCCTTGATGTGGATCCGACTCACTTGTCTCCTGGCCTTGCAATATTCCTTGAGATAACTTGGATTTGACCTTTCATTACCCCATTGAAGAGCTATATAAGGAACCCTTTGAATACATTGAATGGATATGAGGAATTAAGAGTAAGAGAACTATAGTCCATTGTTGCCGGAACTTATACTTGAGTCTACATCCCTTTGTACCTAGGAGCACTTTTGTGTTCTTCTGAAGCTTACCTTTTGCTTGTGAGTTTCCTATTGAGAGACGAAGGATTGAAGTTGTGGAGGCCCAAGTGGGGGACTCAGTTTCTCTGATTCGTAGATGTTCCGAAAGAGGTTGTATCTATTGTAATCTATGTTTTATATCAATAGAAATATATTTTCCTATCCAATATTGTGTATTTGATTGATTATTTCAAATGCTTATATGTTATTGATTGTATATGCTAGAGTAGAGTTAACACAATTATATATAGCATGCTTGTCTTGTTTGTTGATTGTTGAGGATGCAATTTATCAATTCAAGCTAGAGTTAGAAAGCTCAACGGGGATCTACTTCAACCGTTCAGAATAAGGTACGAGTCGAGATACTTTAGTGTTAGATATTTGATTTCTCTTGCATATAGGAAAGGATTGATTTCTGGAGTCAAGTTGTTTGTTCTGGTACCCCAAGCCATAGGAATTTCTCTCCGTAACAAAATTGGCGACTCTACTGGGGAGTTCCTAGTAGTTGTCCTTTGGAGGTTTTTATCAGCATTCAATGTTCTTGAATTGCTCTTATTTCTCTGTTTCTGAGTAGGGTCTAGGGGCATGTTTTCCTAGTAGTGTCTGATTGGTGTGAATTTTGTCTCAGCCTATCTATTTGCCTTCATTTTTTTATACATTTTTCTTCTTGTATGTGAGTTTTTAACTCACAGTCGCGTATACATGCAGTTTTGACTGCTATAACCACGTACATACATGGGTTTTCTGCGAACAGTCGTGTATTCCCTGAGTTTGCCTTTTAGAGGAAGATTTATTGTTTTCGGGTGAATTTTGATGATTGCTAAGTCTCCTTTGATACTAATAGAGTCTGTGTACACCTTTGTTTCTAACCAGAGACCCCCTTTTTAAGGTAAATTTTTTTTTAAGAATGTTCTTGTCATTGCATTTTTTATTTTTTGTTTTGGGATAAGTGCATTAGATTTCTTTTACCTTAGTACTTTGTGTGAGTGTTTTTTGATTGTGCTTGCAGAGTCTAGGGGTGGTAGAATCATTCTTTTGCTTTATTATCTCATTTTTATTCAAAAAATCCAAAATTATTTGCTTCGTTGCATCAATATGCACTCACTTTGCACTTTCCATGGAACTTGCACTAGGTTTTTTTAGAGAAGTATTAGTTATGATTTCATGTAGGAATGATTGCATTTGTCATTTGAAGAAAAATCTTGCATTTCACGTAGTAGCATGCCCTATTTTTCATTCAACACAATGCATTTGCATTGATTGTTAGGTGTGCATTTTACTTCATGTTGCATCATAACACCATTGGTTGCACGGTCTTCGAGTAATAAAGCCAAATAAAATCAACGCTTAATTAAGATGGATTACACTATTTTCTTTGATAGGGTACACCAACAAGATTAGGTTATAGGGTCTTGGAATAGTTCATTGTGAGTAAATTCTCCAAGACCCCTAAACAACAACATGTATGTGTCTATCCAGGTGAGAGTGTGGAAGCGCTTGGTATAATTAGTGTTTCTCAGGATCCTCCTTTTACAAGGGAGTTAAGCATGAGGTAGTGTGAGCAGTTATTGATTAGGATGACCCCTAGTCATAACTGAGTAGCAACAAAGATATTTCCAGGATTGTATTCGTATCTGGCAGCTCTTTCAAGAGTTTCAGGATTTGCTACCCTGCCCATATAGTTAATCCCGCCTGCGACTGTCTGCCTGAGCATTGATTATATTGAGATGACCTTAGTTGCCTTACCTAGGTTATCGAGGGGGTACTTTGTAGGGGTTATTCTGTAGGTGTCCCAGCCAGGTTGGGGTTGGAAAGCATAGTCTCTATACACATTGAAGCTGAGGGCCACAATAATTGGTTATGAAACTCTGCTTGTTGTGTATGGGAGTCTCAAGCCTCTCCTAGGTGAGACATACCTGCTTCATTCAGGAGCTCACATATCCTACCCTTTTTTTCTTGTGATTGGCTTTAGATTTTATTGGTGTATGCTCTGTGTATATTAGCTTGCTTAGGGTTTGCATAATTAGATATTCTTTTTCATTTTTTGAGTCATTGTGGATTTGGGTGCGGCACCTTTCCATTCTTGTCGTTTAGCAGGACTTTCGCCTTCTACATCTCCTTCTCCTTTGGGAGAGAGAAACAGACGGTCCAGGTGGACTACTTCTCACATTGATTCACACACGATGGGAGATCATGAAGATGAAATTCCTAAGCTACCTTCTTCACTTCATGAGGTTGAATAAGAAGAGCTTACCCCTACATATGATCCTTCACCTAATATACCTACATGCTCTGGGCATGATCCCTCATCCACAAGTCGCTGGTATTGGATGCCGAGCGACGAGACCCATCATGAACTTGCAAGCACTAGTTATGGTAGTTGTGATATGTCTAGTATTCCTGTACATGATTTGGTACCGCATGCTAAGTCAGAGTTTGAACCTAACAATATACCTAGGGGCATTCCTAGTCACTTCCATGTAGAGAGATTTGGGAACATGAGTCATATTGCACCCTCCATCCTAGTGTTGGAGGTCAAATCACATGTTCGTTCTAGACCTAGTGCTAGTAGTCCTATTCGGATACCAAAACCTAGACAAGTGACTATCGGGAACACTACGTATATAATTTCACATGTCCCTTTGTCCTCTATGCCTAGTTCTTTGAATTCTATTCCTCCCCCACATTCACATGGTCCTTTCGGCCGGAATGTTGCTACAAGTCATGTTTGTACTGCTGCTACTCGTGTAGATGTGTCTCAGAGTCAAGTACCTCCTGTTGTTTCAGGAGGTCATATTCGTACTTCTGGAACATCTACTCCTACCTATGGAGTTTCTCATGGGACAACTCATGGGACTTCTTATGGACCATATTATGGACTGCAATATGCACAGAGTTATTCAACTTATGGGTACGAGTTTCAACAACCCACTTACTCTTTGAATTACGCCTTTGTACCCCCACATAGTCAAGGTAAACCACATTATGGTGCTTCCATGCCACCCTACATGTGTCAAACGGGAGGAGGATACTATGAGCATGGCCATGGTGGTTACGACAATCAGTCCTTTGTGAACCAAAATTATCAGGGAGCGTCTCATCGACCCACTCAACTTAGAATCCCTTTCCTCACAATGTTAAATCTGCCTGACCCGTCGAGACTAACGAACGATCCGGTATCTTATGACCCGGCTTGGACGACTGTCCCTATGAAGCTTCACTTGAAAATTCCTAAATTCGAGAGAAAACCAGGGGAATATCTAAGTGAACATGTTACTACATTTTACCTATGGTGCTCTTCTAATTCCTTACATGAAGATTCGATCCGTTCAAGGCTATTTCAATGCACCCTCACTGGGCCTGCTGTGAAATGGTACATAGAGCTACCTAGGGGGGGATTCACTTTGTTTGACAACCTATCTATGACTTTTCTCAACCACTTCGAGCTACCAGTGCGTTACAATGTTGGTACAAAACTCTTGTCAACATTTTGGCATGACAAAGCCATGCACATCTCGGACCATATCCAAGAGTGGAGTAGACGGAAGAGATTGATTAAAGCCTTCATACTGCCGGAGTTTCTCCTCGAATGGTTCCTTAAATTTTTACTAACTTATATAGCGAAGGATTTCTTTACATTCGGAGTTCAGAATGAGGAACAATCCATTTTTAGGGCATAGGAATGGGACCTGATTTATGCTCAATCTGGTTTGTTATATGAGATCATTCCTAATGCTCCATGTTATAGTTTCGACCCTAAGATCAAACCTGGACCACATACCGATCGCATTGTTGGTTGTATGAGTGCCAAACTTTTGGATTCGGTTGTGAAAAAGGTCAGTCAATTATCTATCAACCAATTTTCCTTGGGCAAGCCATGACATTGTCTCAACCCACCCAAACGATGAGTGTGCTTTCGGTGCAATCATTGAACCAGAAGGGTAACCAACAACCCAGAAGGAATAAGAAGAAGGGTAAGAAAAATCGTAAGGGTGGGAATAGGAATGAAAATAGCAATTGTAATGACAAGAACGCCGAAAATGCTATGGGGGAAAAGCAGCCTAAATGTAAGGTTAAGTTTCCTTGCAAGTTTTGTAAGGATGACCACCTCACTCACTTGTGCACTCAGATAGAAGAAGCCTCGAGATTCATTGCGCGGGGCCCAACTGTGCTGAACAACCCTTTACCTCATAACCAAAACATGAACTCGAGGACCCATGATCATTCTGGTGGGAATCCAGATTGGTCAGAAGCTAGTAGTGGTCATGGTTGCATCAATATGGTTCGTGCTACTAAGGTTGTCATGACTCGTGTGAAGGACTATGGTTCATCAAAAATGGACCTTGGAAAGCAACCTGATCCACCCTGGAGTCCTTTGCCTATTGAAAAACCTATGGATAAACCTGAAGTTGCACCTCACATTCCTAAGGGAGTCCTTAAGCATTCGGGGTACAATCCTAATTCCCAAGTCACCCAGAACTATTCTGTTGTCGAGGATTTGGGCCACACTCATTGTGCATTATCTGCACTAGAAGTACTTTAGAGTTGTCCTTCGCAAAGGATGTCTTTACTTTCTGCCCTTGTTCTGAATGATGATAATTCTTCCTCTGCCTTCAAATTTGAAACCGCAAAACTACAACCTCGCTTTCCTTACTATGTGTCCCTCTTAATTCACATAGAATGTCTTAACATGACCGTCAAACACACTGTGATTGACGAAGGCGCTGCTGCTTCCATGATGTGTTTGGCGTGTTGGAAGGGTTTGGGTTCCCCTGAGTTGTCTAAATCCAGTACCATGTTGACTACTTTTTATGGAAGACAGTTTCGACTGCACAAGATTCTTCCTTCTCTTAAGGTCCATTTGGGAGGAAAGACCATTGCGATAGAGGTCGAGGTGGTTGATGCACCCCTTGACTACAATTTGTTGCTGGGTAGGAATTGGATGTACAGTATGCAAGACATAGCTTCTTCTGTATTTTGAGTTGTATGCTTTCCATTTAATGGGAATATAGTTACTATTGATCAAACGTCATTCAAGTATCTGCTAGTTACCGCATCTTTGAAAGCTTCTATCCCGATTGTAGAGCACTCTCAGCCAGCAACTCGGAGTGTGGGTGTTGGCATGTATCCATCCCTTATGGGAAGCTTTAGATGTCCTTCACCTATTCTTACGATAAGCTCTTGTTCCAGTGAGGCTTTGTCATCACTGAGATTGGTGTTTTTTCGCACAACCCATATGGAAGATCCTTGGACTCTTCCTACACCAAGCCCTTCATGTGAGCCCATCGGAATGAACATGCCATTGCCTGCAACTATGATAGCATATCAAGCTAATCTTGAATGTGTTGCAGAGCCTAGTCCTTCCTCTTTGCGGATGGAGGAGGAGGACCCATATGCGTTGCCTACCTGGGCAGTTCAGTCTTCTCACACACATCACTGCCTTGATAGTGTTTTTCCTTCAGATGAAGCTATTATTGAGGCTATGTCTGGGGTTGAGCCACCTTGGGAAGAGTTGCATCATAGATTTTATTTTCTTCCTGATCTTGACCGTCTGGAGTGTGAAGAATTTAGGGATATTCTTAGTGAGAGAATCGGTAGTCCCGTGGTTCTGTTAAACTCTCTTGGTCTGATGGCTGATGGAAACATGGTGAATATATCTCCTACCATTTCTATCAATATCTCTCACGATCCTGGAAAGATTGAGAATGTCTATATTGGGGCAGAATGTTCCCATGCTAAGATTCAAGAGTATACCAAGCTATTCAAAAAATTTCATGATGTATTTGTTTGGTCATATGATGAAATGCCAAGTATTGTCTCTTGCATTGTTGAACATTAGATTAAAACTTATCACAATGCTAAGCCTACTTGACAACACTTGGATGCGGTGAATTCTAGGAAAGCACCAACGATTAAGGCTGAGATAGAAAAACTTTAGAATTCCAGTTCTATCTATCTTGTTCCCTTGACGGAGTGGGTTTCAAACCTCATTCTAGTTGATAAGAAGCAAGGAACAATCTGCATATGCACTGATTTCCATGACTTGAATCGTGCCTGTCCTAAGGACAATTTTCCCACACCATTTATTGATCAAATTTTGGATGAGTGTGTGGGAAGCGAGGTATTTTCCTTTATGGATGGATTTTTCGGATACAATCAGATACAGATCAAACCCAAGGACCAACATAAGACTACCTTTATTTGTCCTTGGGGTACCTTTGCATATTGAAAGATGCCCTTCTACCTTAAAAACATCGAAGCCACTTTTCAACAGGCTATGACCTTGATCTTCCATGATCTCAAATCGATTATTGATGTCTTTTTGGATGACCTTGCTTCTCATTCTTGTATGATAATGCGTCATTCCTACCATTTGAGCTTAGTGTTCGAAAGGTGCCACCATTACTTGGTCAGTAAAATCCTCACAAGTGCATCTTTTGCATGAATTCTTGTCACTTATTAGGGTTCATTGTCTCCAAGGAGGGTATAAGAGTCTACCCTTTGAAGGTTGAAGCAATACATCAATTTTCTCCCCCGAAAAACATTAGACATCTTCAATGTTTGCAAGGCATGGCAAACATCTTACGAAGATTCATTGTGAACTTTTCCAATTTGACTAGAGGCTTTATGTATCTTCTAAAGAAGGACACTACCTTTTGCTGGGATGAGTGAGCCGAGGAGTCCTTTAATGCAATTAAGAGAGCCTTAGCATCCCCAGTGATTAGTCCACCCGACTATAGCCGTGACTTTCTACTTTATGTGGTCACGTCCATGGAGACGATTGGTATGTTTTTGGTTTAAGAGGATGAGGAGCTCCAAGAGAATTTCATATATTATCTAAGCCGAAACCTTATAGATGCGGAGATCCGTTATTCCCACCTTGAGAAGCTTGCCTTAGCTACTGTTCATGTGGTTCAAAGATTGATACACTATATTCTCCTTTGCCAGACCTTGGTTATATCCCATGTTAATCCATTTCAGTTCATCCTCACTAGAAGGATGATCAGGGGAAAGTATAATAAATGGATTGTCATCTTGCAAGAATTAAACCTCGAGTTTGTTTCTACAAAATTGAAGAAATTGTTGATTTTTGCGGAGCTTATATCTGATTTCCCAAGGAAGGACGAGGAAGAAGTTTGTGAAGATATGTTTGTTGATGAGAACATCTTCTTGATATCAACTTTGGATCCATGGTATGAGGATATTATCATTTATTTACAAACATTGAAGGTCCCTACTCCCCTTTCATGGGATGAATGATGACAATTACGTCATGTATCCAAGAATTACCTCATAGTGGATAACACATTGTACCACCATGGGGTAGATTCCATTTTACGTCGTTGTTTAACTCATGAGGAGGCTGATCTTGTGCTGAATGATTGCCACAGAGGGGCGTGTGGTGGTCATTTATTTGGGCTTTCTACAGCCCAAAAAATCTTGATAGCGGGTTATTTCTGGCCGTCGATCTTTAAATATTATGGCAATGCGGTCAAGAAGTGCCACCCTTGCCAGGTGTTTGCATGTAATATGTGCTCATGTCCTACCCCATTATATCCCATTATCACCGTCGGTCCCCTCACTAAGTGGGGGATTCATTTCATGGATTGCAACCCAGCTTCAGCTAGGGGGCATCATCATATTATCGTGGCTGTTGACTAATTTACGAAATGGGCTGGGGCTATTCCTACAGTGAAATCTGATGGTGAGACAGTCACACACTTCCTATTCAACCAGATTATTACTCGGTTCGGTATTCCAAAAGAGCTTGTCACTTCCCATGGTAGGCACTTTCAGAATCAGATGATGGAAGAGTTGGCCTCGAAGCTAGGGTATAAGCAAGAGAATTCCTCTTCTTATTACCCTCAAGCAAATGGGTAAGTTGAAGTAGTGAACAAATCACTCAAGTCTATTCTCCAACGAACCGTCACACAAAGCAAGACCAATTGGCACATCATGTTATATCCTTGCTTTGTGGGATTATAGGACCGCTATTAAGACTGCCACGGGTTTTTCTCCATATCATCTTGTACATGGAGTGGAGTCAGTATTGTTAGTTGAGTGCGAGATTCCTTCTTTGAAGCTATCCATAGAGCTCTTACCGGACACTTCCCCATTGGAGGAGCGTTTGGTCCACTTAGAGCAGCTTGATGAGAAGATTCGAGATGCCTTGGTGGCTCTAGAAGTGAATAAGTGTCATGTTAAGGTCCAGTATGATAAATCTGTCTATCCAAGGAAGTTTATTGAAGGATATTTGGTCCTTTTGTGGGATCAATATAAACAACACTTGGGGGCAGGAAAATTCAACACTGTGTGACATGATTCTTACGTTGTTAAACATGTGTTAGAGAAGGGCTCTTATGAGCTAGTAGATTATGAGGGACATCCTTCGTAGAGCCTAGAAATGGGCTCTATCTTAAAAATTACTATGCATGATTTTCAGCCAGGGATGACTATTGTATATTATTGTACAGTATTTTACATAGTTAGGTTTTTCTTATGGTAATTGGGTTTGTTGATTAGCTTCTGTTTCTTATGGAAGATGTCAATGGAGTCTTCCATATTTATAGGATTCACGGATGGTGTGAGCCGTCACACTCAACACTCAGCCTCTGCTGCTTGGGTGATTTATACTCCTACGGGTCAGGTATTGTCTTCAGGAGGCGTATGTTTACGGCCCTCTTCCAACAATGTTGTAGAATATAGTGCCGTTATTGAGCTTCTACGAGATCCCATTTCACATGGTATTCTATCTCTTGAGGTATGTCTTTATTCGGAGTCAGTAGTGTCACAACTTAATGGATTGCATCATGTTAGAGATCCAACATTATTACGAAGATTCTTACGTGTGAGATTGTTAGAACGGAAATTTGACAATATAACATACATACATGTTCCAAGAATTAATAATCAAGTTTATGACTCATATGCTAACTATGTTTTAGATTGGCATTTGTTTCATAGAAAATAAGCTCATCACAAACATACATTTTTACACATGTAAATAAATAAATCGATCATCATGAAAGTTTTTTATAAACATCCAAAATGTGATAATACATAAGTGTCAATAATACAAAAATGGGGCTTCCGAGCCACCAAAATATAAATACATGGTAGTACAAAATGTATCACTCCCAGATATCTAAGCCTAGGGAAGAGGAGGGGGGTTCTGATCATGGAATGTCACCATGGCTCTAGCTAGCCATCGAAACAACGGCACCCATGCTCAGGGCACACCCACCACCTGACATTGCATGACCTCAGGAAAGTCCTCGACCTACGCCATGGGTACCTTGTGTGTCAGCTACACGAAGTTTGTATGAATGCTTTGGAGCGTATGATCTACATCCACACCCATAATGTCATCACCTCTTCCCCTCCGTCTATGATGAGGGAAGCCTTTAGGATGCCGTGGTCCTACATCTGCATGCATATGATAGATCATCACTATGTGTTGTCATGCAAAAACATGTTTTTTTGATTCCATATGTCAAAGAACACAAAAAAATTAAATAACTCAAAAATCTTAAAAAGAGGGTTGGGATTCATTACCAATGTCACCATATGCCGATCCTAGTGGTAGTGGCATGTCGGGGTCTCCTTGAAAATCTATCCCTGCAAAGGGGTAATCATCGATCGCAATTATCTACCGCCGCCACCATGGAAAGAAATCAAATGGATAGGGGTTGGACACCCTACCTCCATCCAGTCTGCACATGGCATCTTCCCAACGTCGTTGGGCCAGATCTCAAACCCCATGAATAGGAACGTCAACTCTAGGGCTCAATCCTGGAACATGCTTAAAAAAGAATGTGCTCAGTATACTCCTGAAACTGAAGTGTCGAACCCTGCCCATCTTACAGTCGCTGAGTTGTTGCTTAATGTTTCCCAACAGCGTAGTACTCCAATCGTAAACTATGGGCCTCATGCACTCCACTCTATAGAACATCAGGGGCCACGATGCCCGGTGGAGTGAGGCTATCCCTACTATCCTTCTGAGTGTCAGTAGAATGGCCTTTAGGCCTAGCAGCTATATGGAGTTAGTTGGGATCTGACTACTAACCTTCTCCATGTCCGGATAACAATACATTACTATGTACTCATCTATGGTGAGGCCACCTCCAGGCCCATGAGAATGTAGGTTTACCACTTCCCCTCGTTAGGACAATCCAGTAATAAAGTATATGTCCTCCACTTCTATGGTGAGGGACATCCCGTCAATTTGGAACAACTCTCAGTTAGGATCCTAGTAGTCTACTAGCATCTACAGTATTCTTGGTTTGGCCCTTAAGCCACCAAGACACCAAAAATTGTAGAGCCTGCATGCACGAAGAGCTTTTTGTGCCATTAGATCTCCCCATAGTGCTTCTTCTACATCCCCATGCTCATGTTCCCTCCATTCTAGAACCATCCTGCACATTTAATTCAAGTTTGGGTCATTAGATTACTTAAAAAACATTGAACATGGCCGCATACATGACTATTTCCTAAACAACCATGTATGTACGCGACTTCAAGGCCTTTTTCCACGTATATCCAGCCTTATACATGGAAAAATACTCAATTTCCACGTGCCCCTTGGGGCATACTTTAGGATGTCCTAGAATCCAAATTAGACCATGAAAAATTGAAAAATTTGCATGAAAATGAAAGAGCAGGGCATGGGAAATTACCTGGAAAAAATGGTATCGGATTCCACTGGCTGGATCTCCCGGAATTCAAGTTTGAAGTTCTGAGCTCAATCGGGTAAAAATTTCAAATGTTATATAATGTTTTGAATTTTTTACTATTTATAGAAATTTTTCAAATTTTTGAAATTTTTGACCCCCTTTTCTATAGTTTGGACTGTTTCTAATCCTATTGGACCATTTTTTACTAATATATGATGTACGAGACCTTTTTGAGCATCGTTTCGACCGTTGTTTTGACCTGTTTGTGCCATTTTCAGGTATGATGTTTAAACTGGAATATAGGTTAGGTTTCATCTTCATTTGCATTTTGCATGACCTTATGACCATTTCATGATAACCTTAGGTACAAACCCATTCTATCTGTCACGGAACCTTCTTGTTGTTTTAGAAGTGGCATGATGTGAATGGTAAAGATTGACCTTACATGGGTACCCTAGTTAGATCTTTCTTTGCATTTGGTGCCCATGCCAACAGTTTCTCCTTTAGGGTATGGGAGTCCATTGTATAGTACCGCCATGACATTTCACAAAGAGCCTGATACTCCTCTTGATCTTTTGCTGGCCTATTTCCTCAAGGAATCCCTTATGTTAAGTTGTAATTGCATTATCATGAGCTTTTCCCACGTTATTGAGCCTTATGTCGGATTCCCTGACTTTGAGTATCAGCCATATTGCTCGAGCTTGTCTCATGTATAGCCATGCAAAGCCATTTTATATATCCTTTGCTGCGTGATTCCCTATTTTTACCGGGAGGGGACCTTCCCCAGAGTGTCTCTAACCTACACATGTGTCCTTGCATTGAGCATAGGCATGTTCTGCTGCTTGGAACTAGTTTGTTTGTCCATTTGACACTCATCTCCTCCTAGTCTGTTACTTTAAAGCAATTTTATTCTTTTTCAAGCTTTTCAAATATTTGAAAAAGTCAAAAAAAAATTAAAAAACCAAAAAGTTAGACAAGGAAAGATGTTATCTTTGGGAGCTGTTGAGTCGTGTCTCCTTCCAACAGAGCACTGTATATCACATCCATTTGTTGGGTTAATAGTTTGACTTTAGGAGCTGTACTCATTTCTTTGAGTTTATCTCCACCGATTGGTTAAGCTTCTAGTCCCTATGGAGCCTCTATCGATGCCTCTTATGTCATAGAGATGTCCCAGTTTTGTATATCGAGTCTATGCTACCTACATTTAGTCACCATTCGTCTTTATGCTCTTGTTCAAAGGAAGTTCAAACCTGAGTCGGCCATTGCTCAGTTATCTTGACTTTGCATGTCGGCCATTCTCGGTACAGTTACTGGTTCGTGTACCTTATGATCGAGTCCTTCCACATTATACAGCTTTGCTAAGTACCTCGTGTTTGATGATGGGGGATGCCTTAATTCCCTCCTTCTAGCGGATTTCATCCCATTGACTTCAGATCATTTATTCCGGGATAGGAATCCAGAGTCATTTTTGAGTGCCTTGAGACTTGCAGTCATCAGTGGCAGGTTCTATCGCCATCGACAATTTTTTGGGAATACATCAATGTCCCCTAATCGATGGATTCTCTCAAGTGTTCGACCTCACCACATTTATTCACACTTTTTAGTTTGCACTCTAGTACCTTGATTCCCATTATCATTATCGGTGGGTGATCTCATGTCTGTTAATGGTATACATCAATGACCAATAATCAGATAATGGACTACCATGTTCGACCTCGAAACCTCTATTCACATAGTAGGACATGTACTCGTAGTGGTGTGTGTTGAAGACCTTCTAGATTGGTGGCATCTCTTATATGCTACCTCCTTGATCATGCCAGTGTTCATGAGATTTCAACTCTCGTGACTTGATTCCAGTATATGTCAGACATTTCCAGCCATTATGGAGATCTTGATCCATTATATATCTTTAGTCTTCATGGAGATCATGATCCTTTGTATATCTTCATCACAGAGATTCTGATCTATTTATATTGTACGTGGTGATGACCACATATGTCATTTAGTATCATGGCTATTCATGGCCTTTATACTCTTATGTATCCGGGACTACTATATGTACTTGCAGTTACATGCAAAGTCGTATCATTATATTATGCTGATTGGGTGGCTGGTATTCCACTAGGTTCTTCATCACTCCACTTCTGGGATGGAATTATCATGTATTTCAGCCATCATATGACCCCTTTGACCTCACACATTAGGGGGCATCTGTTATAGCTGATTTTACCACAAATGGTGAATCACACTTTTATGGCCTTCCCCGTCACTCTGCAAACTCCTTAGACCCCATGGACCATTTTTGTACCTTTGATGTTTCCCATATCATCCCCAAAAACATGATAAAATTTCCATATGCGACTTTTAATCCCTTTCTCGCATATATATGTGAATTTAACCCCTAAAACTGTGTACATCGGGATGTGTGCAAAAGGACAAATTATTTTGGAGTTTTCCTTGATGTGGATCCGACTCACTTGTCTCCTAGCCTTCCATATGCCTTGAGGTCGCTCGGATTCAACCTTCCATTACCCCATTGAAGAGCTATATAAGGAACCCTTTGGATACATTGAAGGGATATGAGGAACTGAGAGCAAGAGAACTATAGTCCATTGTTGCCGAAACTTATACTTGAGTCTGCATCCCTTTTTCCCTTGGAGCACTTTTGTGTTCTTCCCAAGCTTTCCTTTTTCTTGTGATCCTGCTATCAAGAGATGGAGGATTGAAGTGGTGGAGGCCCAAGTTGAGGGCTCAATTTCTTCAATTCGCGGATGTGCCGACAGAGGTTATATCTATTGTAATCTATGTTTTATATTAATAGAAATATCTTTTCCTCTCCAATAATGTGTATTTGAATGAATAGTTGATCCATGGATGATTTCAAATGCTTTTATGTTATTGATTATATATGATAGAGTAGAGCTAACACAATTATATATAGCATGCTTGTATTCTTTGTTGATTGTTGAGGAAGCAATTTATCAATTCAAGCTAGAGTTGGAAAGCTCAACGGGGATCTACTCCAACCGTCTAGAATAAGGTATGAGTCGAGATCCTTTAGTGATAGATATTTGATTTATCTTGCATATAGGAAAGGATTGATTTCTAGATTCAAGCTATCTATTGTGGTACCCCAAGCCATAGGAATTTCTCTCTGTAACACATGTCATATGTTTGGAAGCCCCACTGTCTATAAGCCAATCATTGCTTCAATGTGTGATGTTTCCCATGAGAGAGGAAATCAAAACATATTCTTCATCACTTGAGGAATCATCATTGTCTTGTCTGATTCTCTTCTTATAACGCTCATCATCTTTTGTAGTATGAGCAAGATGTCTTTTCTTGTTTCCCTTCTTATTGAGAGATCTATCTTTGTTTCTAGGACAATCTCTTGCAAAGTGTCCTCTTTCATCACATGTATAGTAAATTAACTTAGACATATCTTTAGACTTTCTAAATTTACTCTTCTAGTGAGAGTGCTTACCTCTGTGATGGCTTGTTCTGGTTTTCTTAGATTGTACTGTGAGAGCTTGATCTTCACTTCCCATCTTTTCTTCTCCTGCTAATATTCGAGCTTCTTCTTCTAAGCATTCCTCCCATAGTCTACTAAACTTGACTAGCTTCTTTTTGGCATAGATCCCTTCAATGAAAGAGTCCCAAACCCTAGGGAGACCATTCAAGGTGGTCATCACAATTTTTACATTCTATACTTCTTCATCTACAGCTTCTAGCTGTTCCTTGATTTGAGAGACCCTTGTAAAGTAAGACTGGATAGTCTCTGCATTCTAGATAATTACATTCTTCAATTGTTTTCTCAGAGTCATCTTCCGGTTTATGTTCTTTCATTCAAATAGTTTGGTAAGGGCATCAAACATAGCTTTAGGTGTCTTTAGGGAGGACACCTGTTGTATGAGGTGATCTTTGATTGAATCAGTAATAATTCTCTTAGCCATGACCAATTTCTTCTTGTGTAAGACCTTAGCCTCATCTCCCTCTGGAACTGGAACCTGCTCATTGATGTAGGAGTCCAACTCATTTTCTTCCAGGACCAGGGAGATCCTTGTTAGAAAACAGGACCGTAGAGCAATAATAGATATACAGTTAAATCAATAAACAAGATGCAAAACACATTAAAACATTACAAAGAGACACAGATATAACGTGGTTAGCCCAAATGATGGGCTACGTCCACAAAGAAATTTGCTAGTACTTTTATTACAGTCCAGAAAGATGAAGGGATACACACTGCAGCAAAATTGCTACACTTCCTCTTCATGCTCTCACAGTCTCTCTTCCAGTACAATGCAATACCATATCCAGTTGATTTACAATGCTCTCTTTTATAGGGGAAATACCATGGGAAAAATTCTAGGGTTAACCCAATACCATGGGTCTGCAATACTGTTGGCCAACACACATCCCAAATAAAAATATTCAGGGGCTCCGCCCCCAAACCCCCCTAACTCGAGGGAACTGCCCCGAACCCCAAGGTAGGGGGAATGAGTGTATAGTACTCCCGGGTTACAATCACAACTGAATAATATCTCTGGATCTGGAATATTAGGCTCCACAACCAACAATTTGCCACTTGGAGACTAATCACAACAACTCTACCACTACTGCACTTGCTAGACCTTGGACTTGGCAAATTTCTTCTTTTCACCTTCATGCTTTAATGCCAACAAAAACCGACAAGGAACTTAGTTTCTCTCTAGTTACTCCCTTTGTCAACATGTCTGCAGGATTCTAGCTAGTGTGAATCTTTTCCAGTTTTAATAGTTCTTCATCTAGAACAGATCTTATGAAGTGGTACTTGAGTTATATATGTTTATTCCTCAAATGAAAAACAGATTTCTTTGCAAGATGAATGGCACTCTGGATGTCACTGTACAGCCTACTATTCTCTTGTTTCTTACCTAATTCTTCCATGAACCTCTGCAACCAAATCATCTCCTTACTAGCCTCTGTAGCAGCAACATACTCTGCTTCCATTGTTGAAAGTGCAACAACCTATTGCATTTTTGAAATCCAACTTACTGTTGTTCCACCTATAGTGTACACATACCCTGTGGTGCTCCTCCTGCTGTCTTTATCACCAGCCATATTTGCATCAACATATCCCTGTAGAACAGTTTCTGAACCTCCAAAACATAATGCATGAGAAGTGGTACCTCTCAAATACTTGAGAATCCACTATACTGCTTTCCAATGCTCTTTACTTGGATTATTCATATACCTGCTCACAACTCCCATTGCATGTGCAATATCTAATCTTGTGCACACCATGCCATACATCAAGCTCCCAACTGCTGGTGAATAGGGAATCTTAGACATGTAATCTATCTCTTCCTATGTCTCTGGACACATATGCTTGCTTAGTTTGAAATGGCTTTCCAAAGGTGTGCTGACTAGTTTTGCATTCTGCATTCTAAACCTCTGCAACACCTTTTCTATGTACTCACCTTGAGACAATGTCAAGTTGCAATTTTTCCTGTCTCTTGTTATTCTCATACCAAGGATTTGCTTTGCAGCACCCAAATCCTTCATCGCAAATGATTTAGCTAGTTTTATTTTGAGCACATTTATATCCTGCATGTTAGACCCTGCAACAAGCATGTCATCCACATAAAATAACAAGATAATATATCTTCCGTTATCTAGCCTCTTGAAATAA
The DNA here is from genome assembly GCA_001517045.1 of Pseudotsuga menziesii. NCBI lineage: Eukaryota > Viridiplantae > Streptophyta > Pinopsida > Pinales > Pinaceae > Pseudotsuga > Pseudotsuga menziesii. The sequence goes on along the minus strand of LPNX010010317.1, from coordinate 640,367 downwards.
ACAAAGTGGTCAGAATGACATCTATCATAACCTTGTTCTGTCATAAACTTATCAAATTTTAAATACCATTGCCTTGGAGCTTGCTTCAGGCCATACAAGCTCTTCTTCAGCCTGCAAACCAAATTCTCCTTCCCTTTGACCTCATACCCTTGTGGCTGCTGCATATAAATCTCTTCCTCCAAATCCCCATGGAGAAATGTTGTTTTTACATCTAATTGTTCAAGATGAAAATATTCTACCACCACTAGACTTAAAATAGTTCTAATTGAAGTCATTTTAACAACAGGAGAAAATATTTCATCAAAGTCTATACCTTTCTTTTGTGCAAACCCCTTTACAACAAGTCTAGCCTTGTACCGCTTCTTTCCTCCATCTTCTTCCTTCAACCTATAAACCCATTTATTCTGCAATACGCTTTTTTCTGCAGGTAACTTAACCAGATCTCAAGTCTGGTTTCTTACCAATGAGTCCATCTCCTCATCCATGCCTTGCTCCCACTTCTTTCTAGTTTCTACCTGCATTTCTTCTTCAAAACATTATGGCTCACCGGAATCAATCATCAATAAATATTACAGTGAAGGAGAGAATCATTCAGGGGATCTACTTAACCTGGTAGACTTTCTTACAGTTGCAGGAGTTTCAGGTACCTGCTGTTGTTCTTCATTTTCTGGTGCTTTTGGAACTTCAGTTTCTTTGATTTCATCAAGCACTGTGTACTCTGTGTTTTCCTTTTCTTCTTTCTTTCCCTACAACTGATCTGTGTACACGACCTTTTCATTGAATACTCCATCTCTACTCCTAATGATTTTGCGATTTTTAAGATCCCATAAGCGATAACCAAAATCATCAACCCCGTATCCAATAAAGATACATTTCTTGGATTTAGCCTCAATCTTTCATTAGAGAGAATTTGAGGTAAAAAATGGGCCTCAAAAGGACCAAAATGTACTATAAAAATCAACCAATTACATTCTAGTAGATGACATCATCCCCCATGGTTGAGGTGGCATTGCATGAGTTAAGAATGCTTATTTGTCACATTTTCTATGGTGGATGAAAACCCACAGTTAACCAAGGTAGTGATACATGTACTTTTAAGTCATAAAATGAAGTACTCATAATAAAAGTCATTTCACACTTTATCATAAAATAATATTATTGTTATTTTCAAGTAAAGTACTTCAATTCACTTTCTCATAAAATAATATTATTGTCATTTTCATGTTTTTTTAATTTTAAATTATATATTCACTCAATTGTATTTAATATCATAATGTCAAACTAATATATATATATATATAATCTTGTACTTCAAAATAAATTAAATTCATGAATGATATTTATATGAAAAAAATATGTTAGTTATGCATATAAATTAAATTCATTTTTGTTTAATTTTATTTACAAGTTCAAGACAAATAAATGCTAAAGGACAATTTTTTTTTGAGAATTTACAATGAATCTTAGTCACATCATTGTAGAGTTATTTTATTAATTTTATTTATAGCCAATTTAGAAAAGTAACTCAACCATGGTTATTTATATTGTGCATAAAAAGTAGTGTAGGAGGTGAGTTGTCATATATACCTACCCCATAAAACCCCTAACTCATAATATTTTAATATATCTTATATTTTTGTAGTACATCTCTTAGGAGGCCCATTTTTGACCTCAAATTCTCTCTAATAGTTCTGTCATCTTTATCAATATGGACAAATGCTTCACAACCAAAAGTTCTCAGAAATGAGTATTTTACCTGGTTACCTGTCCATGCCTCCTCTGGAATTCCACCATCCAAAGCACTTGAAGGCCCTCTGTTTATTAAATAAACAACAATGTTTACAGCATCAGCCCAAAACTGTAAGGGAAACCCTACATGCAATCTCATACACCTTGCACGCTCCATGATCGTTCTGTTCATCCTTTGTGACACACCATTTTATTGGGGTGTTCCAGGAACTATCTTCTCTATGTGAATCCCATTGTGTGAAAAGTAACTGTCAAACTCCTTGCTACAGTACTTGCCTCCATTATCAGATCTGAGACATTTCAACCTTTTTCATGTCTCATTCTCAGCCAAAGCTTTCCACTTCTTAAAAGTATCAAACACTTCAAATTTCTGTCTAATGCAATAAACCCAAGTTTTTCTAGTTGCATCATTAATAAAAGTAACATAATAATCAGAACCACCAAGAGATTGTACCTGAGCTGGTCCCCATACATTTGTATGGATAATCTCTAACTTTTCACTCTTCTTTTGTTTCCCAACCATGAGAAATCTAACTCTCTTATGTTTTCCATAAACACAGTTCTCACAAAATTCCAAACTTACCTGCTTCAGATCTGGAAGCAGTTTCCTTGAGTGGAGAATTTGCATCCCCTTCTCACTCATGTGGCCAAGCCTATGATGCCACAACGCTGCACCTGTTTCTGTGGAAGCTACAGAAATAGAATAATCAGTATTATGAGGACATAAATATAACGTACCTATCCTATCTCCTTTTTCAATTACCATTGATCCTTTAGTGACCTTCCACCACGTTTTTCCAAACGTAGACAAACAGCGACCATCTCCCAACTGCCCTGTTGAGATCAGATTTCTTTTCATTGCAGGAATGTGCCTTACATCCTTTAGAAACCAGTCACTTTCACTATTTATCTTAATTCGTACCTTACCCTTTCCAACAATTTTACATCGTTCATCATCCCCCAAAAACACATGCCCAAAATCACCTTGAACATAATCATAAAATAATTTCCTATGGGGTGTAGCATGACATGAAGCCCCTAAATCTACTACTCGGTAATCACTAGTATTATCTAATGCAAGAATCAAAGCATCTTGTAACACATCACCTGCTACATTAGCTTCTTGGGTAGTCTCTTGCTGCCTCTCACCTTTCTTCTTTGGTGGTCTGCAATCTTTCTTTAGATGTCCTTTCTTACCACAGTTCCAACATTCTATTTTTTCTGAATTTGGACTTGGATCTTCCCTTTTTAGACTTGGCATGATTTCTTGGGATCCTTTCTCTCTCATTTTGTCTCCCTCTACTCTCCATGGTCAACGCATTACCTGATGTCTCACCTGTGCTTTTCCTTCACATTTCATCGCTAAGAATAACACTAACAACATCATCAAACTTAAGAGTGTTTGAACTAGGGACATAGTTACTTAAAGCCATGACCAAGCTATTCCAGCTTTTTGGCAATGAGCACAAGAATAGAAGAGCCCTAACCTCATCATCAAAGTTCACTTTTACAGAACTTAACTGACTAGTAAGTGTATTAAAATCATTTAAATGGTCAGCAACAGATCCACCTTCCGACATCTTCATATTAAATAAATGCTTCATTAAAAATACCATTTTTGAAGCCGAGGGTTTTTCGTAGAGCTTACTCAATGTGCTCATCACACCCTCTCTTGTTTTTTCTTTCGAAATATTGAAGGCCACCGATGAATCCAGGCACAACCATATTATGCCTAGTGCTTTTATGTCAAGAACCTCCAATTCTTCGTCCTTCATAGCCGCCGGTTGTTTTGCTTTTCCACTCAACATCAGGTACATATCTTTCTGGTACAGATAGTCCTCCATTTGCATCTTCCATAACTGATAGTTTTGGCCATTAAATTTCTCGACCCTAAACTTTCCTTCTTCCACCATTGCTCCCACTCGAACCAAGAACCCTTCTTTCCTGTGAGTTTACCAACCAAATAGACCTTTTGGCTCTGATACCAATTGTTAGAAAACAGGACAGCAGAGCAGTAACAGATATACAGTTAAATCAATAAACAAGATGAAAAACACATTAAAACATTACAGAGAGACACAGATATAATGTGGTTCACCCAAACGATGGGCTACGTCCACAAATAAATTTGCCAATCCTTTTATTACATTCCATAAAGATGAAGGGATACACCCTACAGAAAAACCACTGCACTTCCTCTTCACGCTCTCATGGTCTCTCTTCCAGTACAATACAATACCATATCCAGTCGATTTACAATGCTCTCTTTTATAAGGGAAATACCATGGAAAAAATTCTAGGGTTAACCCAATACCATGGGTCCGCAATATTGTTGGCCAACACACATCCCAAAAAAAAAAATTCGGGGCCTCCACCCCCGAACCCCCGTTTTCTCAGGGGCGCTTCCCCCAAACCCCCTTTTTGGAGGTGCTTCCTCGAACCCCAAGCCAATGGGAATGAGTGTACAGTACTCCTGGGTTAAAAATCACAACCAAATTATATCTCTAGATCTGGAAGATTAGGCTCCACAACTAACAATCCTATACTTCCAAGCTCGGAATTTATCAACTCCATCAAGCTTTTCATCAAGCTTGGTAAGATGAGACATCTTAACTGAGAACCTCAAATGGAAATACAAAATATTTAGATCTTACCAGGTTAAGATGTTGGATCTGGATCTGGAGCTGAATTTTTGCAAAGCTGGTTCACGAGCATATTAGGGTTTGACTTTCCTGGAGTTCTGTCCAACCAAAAACTTTGATCTTGATCTCTAAACTTAGATTTTGGGGAGGATATCAATCTAGGCCTGGGCTCACTCAAAAATACCACTTCTATGGGAAGCCCTAATTTTCGGTGGTAGTGTCGGGTCAAAAACTGAAAATGCTCGGAATTAGATTCCGCTTTGACATAAAGATGTGCCCTGGAGAGGGGAGTCAATCCAACCTTATTTTTCTAAAAATATGTGGAGAGAGATCCAAAAAATAGGAATCCCTAGTTTCTGCAGCCGCACAATGCCTTCTCCTCAGGATAGCTCTGATACCATGTTATATTTTTATCGTTTAAGCTTAGCATTATCTTAGGATCTTTAACTCAGAGAATAGAAAGCACAACAATCGAACATAAGAGGAAATGAACACAAAGTTTTTCCTTGGGGAAACCGTAAAGGAGAAAACCCTGCAAATTCCTCAAAAATAGAATCAACACCAAAAGCAAAACCCCAAAAACTTCAATAAGATGATCTCTTAACAGCAGTAGTCTCTCTCTCTCGTGTCCCAACAACTTCTTCTCTCTCAGTTATGTGCTACAAATGAGTGTGAGTGAATGTATGGAAAATATAGAATATCCCTCTCTATTTATACTTTTTCTCAACTTGACAATAACTCACTAGGGCCGACTTCTCTAGGACAGTCTAATAACCCTAGGGCCCCACAACTGCGGGGACTTTAACCCTTGACCAATAGGAGGGTTACCCACAATGACTTTACATGACTTGTTTACATTATTGAATCTCTCGATAGGAACATCGGGGCATGACATGACTCAATTACATTACGGACACTTCCTAGAATAAACATCGGGCTACAATACATAAGATATACAAGTGAATACATTCCGAAGTTACAAATACATCAACATGAAACATAAGAAATAGAAAACAACTATTGCAGAACTTAATCAAACAATCTCCCAAGAGTATCCCTTATACATAATCTACTAAAAGTGTCCTCTATGGATAGCATAGCAGTGCAAAAGTATACAATTCAATATTCCACAGATTTTCTGATTACATGCATCCTTGAAAGCAAAGGTTATATCAAAGGTTATAGACAAAAGAATATGTGAAAAGAATAGAAAATATTAGTGGAAACATAACCATCAATGGTGTTTAAATAAAGAACAAATTGTACATGATGCATGCACACATAAAAATAGACATTATCATTAGAACAAAATACAAAATAGAAGAAAATGCAGTATGTAAGAAAGAAAAAAATAGTAGGAAAGAAACATGAAAGTCTAAACATTGCTGCCATTCTAGAACTAGTCTATGAAAAAATATTATTAACAGGATCTATTCCATCCCATGAATTGATGCATGGATGGCTATGATGAAGATGGTGGACAGAAAATAAAGCTAATTTTCCCATGTATAGTATAGTAGAGTAGATGAACAGATTGAAGGCACCATGAGACAAAATCATTGTACTCCTTCATTACAATCCTATAGGCCTTTATCTCATTGATGAGCCAAGTACTCAAATTTTGAGCAGTATATTATGACATCAAGGTTTTATTTTTTTAGTGGCATTGGAAGGATAGTAGGTGCATGTAGGGGTTATCATATACCCATTATTTGAGAAGCTCTCTATGACATAACTTTAAAGGTGCATCCTAAGACCCCAATACTTGTATACAAGAATGTGGGTCCTCACTGTCTTACATGCTTTAGATGATGAGAAAATTGGGTTGCTACATTGATGTGTCATTTACTTTATATAATTAGGGGAGGCATCTACTTTTCAATATTACTCTGTCCTTTCTCGTTAATCTTTCCACTCCCAACATTGATTCTCATAACCAACCATTTATTGTGAATCCGTACATAATATCTAGATCATAAACCTGTCTTATACTATAACTATCCTTACAACACATGATTTTAATTTTTCAAATGCTCACCTTATCTAAATTTGGATCGACGTTATTAAATTGGTGAATTGTTCTCATTATTTTCAGTCCATATCACTTTGCTTTGTCCTTTCAATATATTTATGTTAACAATATTTTATAGTATACTGTATGGAGTGTTTATCTCATTTTTCCAATAGATAAGTTAGTTATAATGGAGTTTCCCACACATGCATGGAGGAAATGAGTACCAAATGCTTTAGATTTCTTTTGAGATATTAGACTTACCAGATCAAGTGTAATATTCAACGAACATGGATGTGGCTCAATGCTCAAGTTATTTAGTAAATAAATTTGTTAGAATGCATTGTCAGACTTATTCATCATCAAGTGATAAGAGTTATGTTACCCTGGTCAATAATATAGGCTCAAAATCTCTCTAAATCAGGCAATTCATTCATAGGAAAAATATTTTCCCTGTTTGAGGAAGTGAATTTGTATAGTTTACAATTTCATATTTATCCATTCTTTAAAGACAAATTTCATTCTATAAGGAGGGACTAATATCTTTGGAAACATTCAGAAATATTTCCAAAGGCATTGCTCGTGCTGAATGCATATGGGGTCTTTCTTCATTGTACTTAAGTCTCAATCATTTGCATAATTTACAAAGTTTATATCTATTCTCTATTCAATGGTTATGCTGATGGAACTGCTTTTTTAGCTTTCAGATCAGATGTTCTTTCCATGATCCTTATCATCCTCACATCCACACAAACATATATCATTTAACTTTCAATTTGGTGTCATTTTCCACATGCTAATTATGGTTGGTGCTTGTTTTGCAATTTTTTTTCTCCTGTGGATCTTAAGTGGGTTTTTTAATTCTTCTTAAATTTTTCCTTTTAACTGCGCTATTTCATTTGTTGGATCCTGCATATACAATGCAACACTCCTGTGATTGCTTTTACTAGTTGGGAGCACATGTTAGCAACTTTGGTTTAATGGAGTCTTTATGTCATGCCAAATTATCTAATGTCCAAACAATTCAGAAAGATATCCTAAAGAAAACATCTTCAAGATGAGATACAAAAGAAAATTTGTTGTACCCATTTGCAAGATTCCTATCTGGTTTAACTTAACTGAGTACGGGAATCTCTTGGCCCTGCTGTGCTTTTTGGATGCAAAAGGTCCTAGTTCACATGAATGCAAATGATTGGAAAGGGTTTGTACTTTAGGGTCATAGGCAGTAGGAACCCATGTTATGTCATACTATTTTGGAAATGTGTTTCTGAATTACTAAAACTAAGTAAACGACTTTGAATTTAAATCTGCCAAGTCAACAGTCGAAGTAGATCGATCTTGTTTAAATTCAAAATAATGGCTTATTGTTTGTCAATGGATCTTATCAGAAAGATAAGATTCTTAATTTTATCTTCCCCTGTTTGGAGATCTCTTATTGTGAAAAAATAATCTATTGTACCACTCTACCTTCAAATTGGAGCATTGTATCATTCTACCTTCCAGATTAGTTGTAGAAAAGAAATCTCATGTTATCTCTAGGGTTGTATCCTAGATTTGCCTTAGAATTTCAATTTTTACATAGTCATTTTCCATAATGTTTATTTGAATTTTTATTTTCCTTGTCTAAAATTTACCCTAGCTCCTACTTGTTTTATCACCATGTCATTTATTAAATCAAAATAAGGCTCATTTTCATTTGATTTTCAAAGTGTTTATTTCTTGGTTGAAACAATACAAATGTTATCATGCTTGATGTAATCACATTTTGAACATATGAATTTTATTTCATATATGATTTACGAATGAATACCGGAATAATATTAAAAAATGTGAAAAGTATTGATGCTCCCAGTTTCGATGTTTGCAATAAAAACAGTTGGCAATGTTTTGAACAAATGTTTTAATTGATATATTTTTTCATTAAATGAGAAACAAGAACCCTGAGTTCATTTCATGATGAGAGTGTTAATCACTCATATAAAAGATGTGCCTACAGCACTGCGATATCATCATGAAATATGGACATGGATTTTTTGTTTTCTTCTACCCATTCCATGTAGCATCGATTTCTTTTCTCTCGCTTATGTTTTGTGAAATTTGTACAGGAATTCAGGTTAGCAAGATAAATAGCCGATGATAAAATTTGATAAAAAAATAGCATGACAAAAACTAAGAATCCTGGTGGAATAATATGGAGACTCGAACCAAATAACCTCCAATGAGTGGATTTATTTTCCAGATTTGCAGAGATGATGAGAAATGCGGGTTGGTTCCCCTTATGTGAAAGAATGCAGGGTCATAACATGCAAGTAACAAAGGATTTATTAAAATTTGCAAATATTTAGTGGTGCATTTTGAAACTCTAAAGATTGGGGTGGACGAAAACACCATTTCAGAAGCCATTTGAGTACTATCGCAGGGTAAGAAATTATTAAAGTAGAGAGCATTTGAAGCTGATTACAGTAAAAAAAATTTGTGAGGGTTTGAAAAAATGAGTTGGAAAAATGTAATTCATGGATTGATCAAACTATTGATAGTTTCTAAACTAAATAAAAGGCAATAAACTTGGGACCATTTTCTCTTTTGGTCAGGGTTTGAGCCTGAAAGACAGAAGCATCGTGAAAATAAGGGAAAAAGGAGCAAGTCCAAGAGTTCAGGAGAGAAGTTGAAAGAAGTAATGGATTCAGCGGATGATCAATCCAAAGATATCAAAAACAATAGTCAAAAAAGGAATTTGATGCTGCAAATGAGGAGGATTCAAAAATGTCTGTTACGAATATGCTAAAAAAAAGTATTGGTTGAGACTACAGTGGAAATATTGAATACCCCTAATACTCCCAAGATTGTTGTAGAAAATAAAAATATGAAAAAGGTTTCTAATACAAAGCAGGGTGAAACCCTCATGGCAGATAATATGGAAGCTAATTTAAAGACAAGAGACTCCAAGAAGATTTACATAAAAAATATGGTAAATATCAAGAAATTGTCACAATTTCTAAACAAATATTGAAAAATAAAAGGGCAATACAACATCAATATGAAGAAGTAGTCTGTAGTGATTTACCCCTAACCTATTTAAACAAACACACTCATTCCAGATGAATATGCAGATTCTCACTCTTCCTTAGATTGAAATGAAAGCTCTTCCACTGTTCCCGTAGATGCTCACCCTTCCTTAGATTGAAATGTAAGCTCTTCCACTCCTCCATAAGTGGAGGCAACAAATGTAGAAGCAATAGATCCCAAAGGTACCTATGAAACAACTATTAAACCTAGATTAATAGATGAAACAACAAAGAATCAAATTATGAACGAAAATGAGGAAATATAAATTCATGAATCAGATCTTACCTATGCAAAGAAGGGAGAAGACTTCCTGAGTGGTCTACAACCGAAGAATACCCTAGTAACTTACACTAAATCTCTAGGGGAGCTTAACAAAAATTATCTCTACCTTAGTGGGTGCGTAAGATTCATAATGTCCACACACACGATTTTACAGAAAATTCTTCATAATTGGATTCTTAGCACTATATTTGAATTTTTGAATTATGGACTTGCAAAGTTGGAAAATGATCTTATTTGAGGAATTTGGCAGGAGAACCTTTCGGGTTATCTGGTTAGCAAGTTTTGTCATCAAGATTCATCGAATAGAGAGTGGATTCCAATCTACGAGGATAGATCAATCTATAGATCGAGACATGACACGACGAAATAGTGATAAAATGTGTCGAGTTTTGATGATCTAGATGCAAGGTGATGAAGATCAACGATGGAAAACAATTCCATGGATCAGAGATTGGAGGTAATATTTGGTTTTTAGAAATTATAGAGTCAGTTAAATGAGAGAAATGTTCGACGGTTGAGATCGATCCAAATCTAGATCAATGGCCCTGGATGATTCCGCTTGATAAACATGCGTGGAGGAAGATACTTTCCCAAATTGTGGAATATGTTAAAGGTAGAAAGGATCAGATGGATGCGATAAAAGTGAATATAGATCTATAGTCAAAGTTGATTCCATGATCTGAACTAGCACAGGTGAAGTTGAGATCTCAAATTGTAAAAAATTATAGGGGCTAAATAAATCAATGGTCAAGACACCAGGTCAAGGCTGATCAGTGGACATGGTAAATTCTACAATGTGGAGATGGCCGATAGATTGAATGAGGGAAAATTGATGAAATGTTAAGGTATCCTAAGTTGAATGGTCCCGATGAAGGAAAATTTACTGATCAACGGTCGATGCCAATTCTCCTGAATCAAACTGTGTAGGTGGTTAGTGTTGGATTCTGGTGCGAAGATGCTGTGTACCGAATGCTCATATTCCAAAGGAAAGGATCCATGTGGAGTTGAAAAGGTATGTTCCCTCTAGACTATGGAGATGACGATAACTCGACTAAATGTATGTAGTGCTAGTATGGGAAATATTAAAATACCACACAAATGGATAAGGAAGGCATTCATGAACCCCTAAGTATTTACTAAAATGGAAATGATGGAATTCTAGGTGCACATGTACGATGGATGCATGGTCGGTTCAGATTGATGATCTAGAATCTTTTCAACTGGATAAAGGTCATATCCTGATCAGGTCTGGTACAGAAGGGATACCCTGACATATGATATGACCATAATCATATCCCTTGATGCCATTTGTGACATGCCTTAGGTGAAATGATGTCCATGGAATCAGCATCCCTCTCAATTCCAGAGATTCGTCATGATGCTTACGTAAGAAACAGAGGGAGAGCGTGAAAAATGGATCTTTGAAATGAAGAATTTGGCCTTTACACAAAGCATAGGGATATGGTGAGCCAAGACTGGTATGAATACCACTGTCAGCATAAGTGGAATGGAAAATAATGTCAAGTTGAAATTCTGTGATTCATATGGACGTCAACGCAACACCATAGGATGCGACATGACGGGATTCTCAACAGCAAATGGAGATCCCCATCCACGTGTTTACTCGTGTAACCATTATGATGACCAACTAAGGAGTGTGCAATAATGCTAACCAGTCATCTCTGTTTCCCTCTTCATCAACCTATATAAGTGCCACGATCCTGAGCTGCTGAAGAATAGTAGATGAGTAAACATTGAGGAGCAAATTTGGGGCATTAATTTGCATAAGGCCTTGAGTTTTCTGGTAAATTGCAATGTTTGTTTGGTTTGAGAATCTCATCTTTCAGGGAGTGTTGATGGTTGGAGAACATTCCTTTACGTTCATGTATCATCCTGGGTGTTTACACCAGGAAAACGCCAGACATCGAGGGATAGATGTGAAGCACTTTGATAGATATGTCTATTTTCAAACACCCATAATTCCTGCTGCGTAGTGCCTAGGTTTTCATGTCCTATGGGTTTCCTTCTAGAATCCTCAGATGCAATCACCACCTCCAAAGCCCCATTACGTGGTGACCATATTTAGAAGCGGCCAGTAGGAGCGAATTCTCGTGCTTAGGGGGTGGTTGTCCAAATTTTTCATCACATTCTTTGTAAATTCCACTAGATAACTTTATCTAAGGTGTTGAGGAGTTCGAAGGCGTACCCAACCATATTGCCTATAGGAGAGACCCCCTGGGAGGAGGTGAGCAGTACAAGAATGACTAGCCACTGTAGAGGCTTGTTTCTGCTAGGAGCAATGCGGCCCTTCTTCAAGTCCCATGGAATAATAGTGTTACCGAGAGAGGAGGGAGCTGTGAAGAAGGTTGAGCATGGGAAGGATATAAACTCCTTTGTGAGGTCTAAAACCATGCAGAAAGTTGCATTTGAGCATGAGACAAACACAAGGGAAGGACATGTTGCTGACTTGACAAAAAAATAGGTGGTCAAGCCCAGTTAGCATTGAGATACCAAAAGCATCCTCAGACGTCGTTTTCACAGCCCACAAGCTCAGAACCAGAAATGACGTGCTGCCATCCAGACAGAGCACGTGCACTAGTTCCAAGATGTCTATTTTAAATACATGTAAATCATGGAAGAAGTACCATGCTCTAGTTTTTAGTTTTGATTATGACTGTAAACTGTTTCAAATCCTATTTTGAGGATTAGGATCCCCACAGAGGGGAGAAAAAGGGGGGTTGGGAATTTTCAAGAGAAGAGAATTTCCATTGTAATATGTTTCATTTTCCAAGAGTTGAATAAAATTGTAGAGGTAGAATGATAAAACTTCATGGCATAGATTCATGTGCCATCTTTTTCTTCAATAGGTAACTTCTTTACGTGATTGTTTATCCTATATTCATTCTAGTTTGTACTTTCTTTCATGTTTGGAAATTAGTGTATATGGGCCAGAATTCATCTCGCATGCTCTAGGTCCATTGTTCACACATTTTTAAACATTTTCTTATAAAGTCTTGTAGAATTCACCCTAGCTAGGTGATCTGTTTGATGAGCTGTCTCTCTCTATCTGCTAATCAACCTGCTAATAACTCCATATTTAAGAAACGATGTTTGTCTTGTCTCTGTCCACAAACCTTTCAGACTTCCTATCTCCCACAACCATTTTCAAACCTGATAGTTGACTCCATTTCCTTATGGCCTCCTCCATGATTGTCCCACCAAACTTTATAAAAGCAAACTTATTTTATTCAGAAATATGACCTTCCAACTGTCTTTTATTGAATATTTTAAGTATGAAAACCCTATAAATAGTGAGAGATCCCTCTCTAATTTTATTGGGTAAAGCAGTTTTGTTGTTACCTCAGGATTTACCTTTCACAACATGGGTACATTTTGAGTGTTAACAGAAGAATTGCAGCTCGCATTCTTAAAAAAAATTCTATTCAAACTTTATAATTGGTATACTTCCACATACTACTTGCTAAGAGAAAGAGTGCTCTCACAAAAAATCGAGTGAGACACTGCAACAATACTAGTCTCTACGAGCAATCTCAGACTCCACGCTAGGTTTAACATAGATGTGGAACCTCAAGATTATTGCATGAGCATACTTCACAGGGTCGGGCTTATCGATAGGGTTGCGAGGTGCGAAAGGCTAGTGCGAGAAGGGATTCACTAGTGGAAAATGAGAGATTAGTGACCAAAAAAATGACCAAAATCTGCATATCAATGACCACTTTCGGTTTGGCGATCGCTGGTGGCTAATTTACGGTATTTTATTACGCGACCAAAATTGGTCATTTATAGCTTGTTGGTTGGTCATTAATTTGTTCATATATTTGGTCATTGATTTGGTCATGTATTTGAATCAATGACCAAATTAATGACCACATGACAAGCTAGAATATGACCAAATTTGGTCGCATAATACAAGACCGTAAATTAGCCACCAAAACTATTTTTTGGTCATTGATATGAGAACTTTAGTCATTTTTTTGTCATTTATATCTCATTGTTTGGTCACATATTTCTCGATTATTGGTCACTAATTTAGTCATTTTTAGTCCCTTTATATGTGGTCATTATATTTGAGTAGTTTGAATGGTGTCCATTATTAATCATAAATTTTTAATATGATATTATATTTAATTAAAAAAAGAGTCATACATTTATTCTCATCTAATACACTTGTGAATTATGCAATGTCACATTATAATTAATTATAACACTTGTAAATAATATCTATTACACATATAAATCATATAATGTCACATTAATTAGTTAATAATTACAACATTGGTACATAACACAAAGTACAACCATATATATAAGTTTTAAACCACAAATTATATTATATGAGATGTCAAAAGTATTACAATAAATATGAGTTTTCTCAAATACTCATATTAATTTCCATATAACTTTATAGGAAAATCATCACTTTTCAAAATATTGCAATGGCTAAACCATCATACTTGCACTTGGCTGTAAAACCATACTTAAATCCCACGTCAACAGCTTCAAAACCATACTCAGCACTAAACCATACTTAGATCCCACGTTAGCAGCTTCAAAACCACACTTAGCAGCTTTAAAGCCTTAACATCGGGTTCTTCATACTGAATGGCAAATCTTCAATAATAGGTTCTTCATACTCAATGGCCCACTTATAAGTTAAGCTCACTCCTGCAAAATCCAATAAAAAAATATCACTTGTAAAGTAGAAGAACAATGAAGCAAATTATTTATCTTGTTCAACAGCTAACAACAATAACCAAGATCATGCACAAAATAATAAAATCTAATCTAACAAATTCAATTGAAGAATTGGTTGAAATTAAACTTGAATGGATAAATCTACAACTATTTAGTACCTAAGAAAAGTAAAACTCAGCTCTAAACCAGGAAATGGATTTCAACAGGAAAGATAATCAATGAATCCACAAAACAATTATGCTCGTCTGCACAGGTAGAAACCTGCATACATAGTGCAATCTGTGAAGGATTTCACCCCTATATGTCATGCGGTTAGTGAATGACATGACAACTATGGAAACTAATGAATGATTTAGAACCCCATCAAACTATTGTGATGTTATACTCAACCACCAGTATAATCAAAACCCATCAAATAGCATCAACATTCCCAATTTCCTACATGCCTACCTTGTCCTTGTTTCAAACATATATTTGTATATAAACAAATGAAAATTATAAAAAGTTCTTTTTAACTTGTCAACCTCAAAGTGTTCATGACATAGTTTAGGCATCAAGCCAACAACCATCATATTTTACCCTCTATATCTATATATAATCAAAAAAATTCATGAGTTTTTCTTTCTTGGACTCTGGACTCTGGAAAATTCTCTTGGACGGGCCTAGCAGATAATTTCACGAGCTACAGTGAAAGTAAGAGAAAACAAGAAATGGATTAGATATTTCAGCTAGGTGAAGTTTCACCCTCCTGTCAACTGGGCCTAGCTTAGTAGGTTGACAGGAACACTAATTATCCTCCCACTTGTGACATGCTTAACTCTTCATAAGCCAATCATTGTTTGAGGCTCTTCTTGATCCAAAAGGAATATCTCACCCTTCCTTATAGGCCAGAGGGTGGGTTGCTTGGTTACACCAATTTTTTGGTCATTTGGGTCTACCTTGGATGGTTACAAGGAGAAGTTATTATCCTCCCCACCCAAGTTTAAATCCTGCTTGTGACATATCTTCCCCTTCTAGGCCAACTGGGGCTGGCAAAGTACCAGCGATCTGATTCTCTCTTAAATGCTTGAGGGAGGGTGGGACAAGATGTTTCATCCTCCCCATTTGGGGTGAAATCCCACTTGTGACATGTTCTGCTCTTCATGAGCCAATAGTTTGATTGAGGCTCTTCATGGACCAAGAATAACAACTCACCCTTGCTTATGGGATGGAGGATGGGGTGCTTGCTTATACCATTATTTTGTCAATTGGGTGTAGCTCGGATGCTTGGGAGGAGAATATGTTACCCTCCCCATCCAAGCTCAAATCCCACTTGTGACATATTTTCTCTTCATGAGCCAATTGTTCACCGGGGCTCTTCATGGGCTAATTGTCCACTGGGACTGACAAAGTACCAGCAATCTCATCCTTGCCTACAGTATGGAGGGTAGGACCAATAGTTACATGTAAAAAAAACTACACCGTCCCAACACCACAAGGATTTGGTTCCCTTGCTTTCAATTTGCCATCTTTAACGAGAACCTGTGTCCTGAATCCAATGTCTGCCACAGGCTTTCTACTATGAACCTGTTTTGTGTCCCAAACATAATATGATTCTCATTAGTATCAGGATAAATTCTAGAAATTATAATTTACAAAAGGAATTGAACACCTAAAAATGTAAGAAATTGTTGGTACATCCCAAGCTTGTATTCATTCCCACTAAGCAGATTGCACTTTCCCTACACCAAGAATGCATCCTCCGCTAAACACCCAAAATACAGTAACTAGCAAGGTGATACATATGGATCCTACTGATGAATACTACAGGAAAAAATGGATACTTTTCATTCTTGACAATATATCTTGCCACTAAGAAAGCCCATCGGATTAGCTCGAGTGGTTGAAAGCTGTGAATTGTCAGCAGGAATTCACAGGGTCAAGTCCCCGGCATGGCTGCCTCTGTGAATATTGTGGGTCTTACTTGATGTCCCCACTGGGTTAGGTTGAAAAAAAATACAACCAAACAAATTACCCTAAGAGCCCAGAGGGTTTCCATGATGTGTATTTCGTCGCAAAAAAAATGTGCTGCTACAAAGTGCTATAAGGCTTTTGTGGTTTTTCTTATCATTGCAATTTGCCACTATAAAATTTAATAGCTATGGTTTTTGCACAATTAAATAAAAGTACCAAAAATGAAATGGAGAACTTTACCTGAGGAGTTGCATACGGAGCATTAGAACCCAGGATAGAACTAACTTCATCACAATCAAGGAATAGGTCAGATGCTTTATAAAGCTTCCCATCAAGACTTTATTTTACCCAACAATATTCACGAATCTTTAAAACACATGAAGACTCTGTATACTTTCCTTCCTTCACATCAGGACTGCCACAGCAGTAAGTAGCTTTTTTGGCACCATATATTTTGTCCCACACACTATCAAGAACTTGAAGTAAATGTGAGCATTGATCTACATATGTGCTTGAACTTGACAAGGCTGTCAGTATATCCACCAACTCAGGAGATTCCCAATCCTTTACAGTCCAGCCTACTGAATTCGCATTCTCTTCCCATGCAAGGTCTTTCCATATACTAGAATACTGGTCTTCCAGTTTCTTCTCAATATTAACTACCTACATAAGATCAGTGACACCAAGCTCTATGAAAAACTTATGCCACTGTAGCATGTTCAATGATTTCACTTCATTCGAAGAAAATTGTAGATACACACTATCAATTTCGTTCCAGATAACACTTGTGCCAGCAAGAACTTTTCTCATGTCTGCTGGATTACCAAATTCTCTGCTAAAGTGAAGTGGTTATGAACCAGCACATCTATATCCATTATTTGTTATGATTACAGCTTTTTCTTGCAGCGCTCGTATTATTTTTGGCCTTTCTAAGTGGCATAGTGAACAATTTGACTGTAAATGTATCATGATAAAGACCAGGTATTTAGCCAAAGTTAACTTATCTTTTTTCATGCATTCAACACTTGCCATAGCTTGTAAAATATGTTTCATCACAACTTCATGTGCTGACAACTGACCAATGCCAACATGTCGTAGCATGCATACAATCATATCTGAATCGGCTCTGACCACAACATCACCACCTACTGCTGGAGAGAAAAAGAGAGAAGGGTGTATAGTTCTTAACTCACAATATACCTTTGGGAAGTTTTTTAAAATATGCATACCATCAAGCCCAGATCTATTGGCCTCACATGGTAACCAAATATAATATTCTCTAATTGAAGCATATGATCTATCGGAAAGTGGAATAAATGGAATTTGAGCAAGATCATTAAGACAGTCAGATTCTAAGGGCTCAAAGGACAAGGAAAATGTTACCAAGGGCTCATGACATTCTAAACAATAAACACTCCTTATTGTTGCCTCTTTGTCCTTCTTTCCACCCTTAGGATAGGCCTGATATACATATACATGGGCAAAGTTGTTAATAAATTACAGACAAAATTATGAATGAAAGTTGCATTCATTCTTTTACCCAAGGGCCAAACTATATCAGATCAGAAATAATCTTACATCTGTCGAGTGATAGGGTAGCCGAAGTATGAAATGTTCAATAGTTAATGCATTTAGTGAGTTCCCACCTACGTTAATTACGGCCTGCATCATTCATCCCCATACAGGGCACATACAAGAATCAAATGGCTGCATATGAAGAGCATAACAAAAAAATTCCATAGGTTCAGTTGCATTCCTTGTCATCCAATCCTCGTTCAATTTAAATTTTTTCAAAGTAGAGTAAACAAGTGAACCATGATATTGGTAATGCTTGAGTTTTGCATCCATAAAACATTTACAATATTTAAGGCACGACATACGTTGCGCATAAAAGCTACGACCATCTGAGGAGTTGTCGGTAATCCATGCTCAAGGAATGCCTGTAGTTGAAGGAAAGGTAAATCGTTTATTTTCCACACATGGATATATAACTTTAATGACTGCCTTTATTTTTAAAATGAAAGGTCAGAAACGACGGGGAGATGAGGGGAAATGCTTTACTATACATACGTTCATCATGCAGACATTGTAAATATTGATCCAAAATGCCAACTTCTGCTGATGTGACATGCTTTTCAAATCCATAGAACTTAGTTTGTCAGCAAGAACCCTACAGAAATTCCAAATTACAAATCAACCGAATTTCAATACCATATCATGCCATTAGATAAAGTGCTAAATGTGAAAGAAATTTACAATGAGAGAAACTTACTTTAATCTCCTTAGAAAAGGAATGGAAATTGGTATCTAACTTAAGTCAATGGAGGTGGTTATGATGTCATGAAGGTGTTTGTACGGACCAACATCTCTTACTTCTGAATATGCACAAACCCCATATGGATCTGGGAAATCTATTTCTTCAGAACTCTGCATGGGAGTTTTACAGCTCATAGTGCTTCTGGAACCATAACTTCTTAAGCTTATACTTGATGATGTTGATCGTGACACTACTGATGATATATCCTATTATGATCCTATGTACTGCTTTGTTAGCTTCAAAAATATACTCGACAAGCATTTCACCATCTCTTCAGAAAGCCTGTTGGGATCCATGTCTTTAACATCTTGTAAATAACTCAAACCGGGGACATTTCCTGGTCCCAAATTACAAGTTATCATAGTATGTTCTGTCTGGCATAAATTTTCAAAAAAATATGAATGAGCTTCCATTCCTGTAAATTTCATTCTGGAATGGTAACTGTAAAACTTTGGAAACAAAAAGAGAAGACAACTGAAAGATAAACCAAAATTAAAATCATGGACATGTTTTCCATAACCTATATAACACGTCCTATCCGAAGAATGTCTCAAATTTCAATACCTGTACTTTCAGAGTATGTATCTGCCTCTTCAAAGTCTTGTTGTCCTTTGGAGACCATTTTTGAGATACAATCCCTAGTTTTGACAATCAAGGCAAAGAATGTGGATTTCTAGGGGTTAAATGCAGCTGATTCTCTTTTCCATGGCCAGGCTTCGAGGGCCCCAAACTCTTTTGCACCCCCTTGGACAATTTTGGGGCCTCCTCGGCAACCACCTTGTGAGGAGAATGCCTGAAATTTGTAGCATTAGTTACAAAATGAAGGCCACTGGCCTCAGAGCCAGAGCCTAATGATGCTTTCCTTCTATGTACACTTCCAGTTTGAGAAGCCACATCAGGTGGGGATTCATTTATAGAGGGAAGAAAACCTCCAACAACAAACTCTCTTTTGCCTTGTTGACTTTCTTGGACAGAATGGTGACCCCATGAAGGAGACCTAAGAATCTCTGGCTTCTTTGTTGTAGATGATTGTTCAGAATTTTCAATAGGTTCTATCTGTTTCCTAGATAATGAGATATAAACAGCCTCCTGATACAAACCTTTCCTTAAATGTGCAATTTGTTCCTCGAGACGAACAACCTCCTCCTCCAGCACAGCTACTTCTGCAAGGAGCTCTAGTGTCTGAATACAAAATCATAGCAATACAACTTGTTAAATCTTGGCAAGTCAGAGTAAGCTGGAAATGGCACACTACACTCTTATGCCCAAGACACCTGAAAATGATTTTGTAGAAGATATAAAGATCTATAGGAACTAACAATACTAAGTTATTGAACTAAAATCTAATTGTAGATTCCCACAACAATAAAAAATTTGAATGACATATGAAGATGTTTCTAAATATATTTTGTCTTCCGATCCTAGCATAAAACTTCTGAACTATAACTAAATGATCAAATTCATACAATTCTGAGACTTAATTGACATTTTAGGAACATGTATAAAGAGTTTAACACATACCTTTGCAGAAAGATACAGTGGAATCCAAGGAAGAGCACCGAGAGGTCGTGTAAATGCTCTTTCCAATGCTCTGTGCACATTCTCCTCATACCTAAGCTTCTTCCTTAGCTTCTCTATCTACAATTCACAGCAGAAATTTGTCAATGCCAGAACCTATGTTCTATCCAATCAGAACTATGATTCCTTCTCTTTATTGTATGAGAATCCAATAAAATACATTAAAGTTTACTACCCTTGCCATTTTCTGCTAGAAAGTGAATGATTATATATAGGAAACTGAATCGTGACTATCAAATAAATAAGATAGATCACCGTGCTTGTAATTGAGATGCCCTGGCAGTAGCCCTCTCCAAGGCCTTCAATCGATTTACTTCCATGTGAGCTTTATGTTCCTCAGTGATCTGGTTCTTGCTTTTCCCTTGCCTAATCACCTCACTTTGGGACTGTTGCGAGCCCTATTACTACTAAGTATTGTTGAGAGTCGGTGCTTGAGAGAAAGAATGGCTATCAACTACATTTTCTGGACCCTTTTGGGAAGAAGAATTTGGATCCTAAAAGCAACCACATTCATTCAATAAGATGACAGAAATAAAACACTGGGTTTTAATAATCATACCACCCAATTGCAGTAACTAGGGAGGTTATTACCTCTCCTACTGCTTGCCGATAGAGTTCATCAAACAAATCCTCCTGAATGTCATCCTCTGGAACATCTTTATTTAGATCCTCCTCTAACCCAACATATCCATCTACCATAATATCTGTACATCGATACAAAGCAGGAATTTTAATCAAGCATCAAAACCCAGAACAAGGGTTCTGCAACACAGGCATCAAGTAGTTTCATAAAGTCAATGGGAAAATAAAATATGTTTAAGTTACAAAATTTACATTCCACTGGGCTGACCGGTGAGAGCTAACAAATAGAAATAGCCTGCAGCAATTTGTACCACAGGAACATTCTCTAGATCACCTTTCAGTAAATGTGGTTCCTGATCATGGAGATCAGTTTGATGACCAAGAATTGCATCTAAACCCCAAGAGAATGTGTAAACTCTACCCTCTCGTGAAAGAACAACAGTGAAGAAATTACCAATGACTACTTGCACTGCAAAAATTCCTTTCAAAGACTCCACCAGCTATGGAGTAGTGGCAGTACTAGATCCTTCAATCCCATACTCTGAGTCACCAAAAGAGTCTTTCGCAAATGCATAAACTTGTCCTATATCACTAATAAGCATCGTACGCCCTGCTCCTGCAGTTGTCTAGATAATACGAATCCACTGAAGAGACCTGCATATGAATGATGTAACCTCCCAATTCTCAACCCATGTCGATTTAAAAGGAGATTCAACATTGTAAAAACATAGTACACCTTGGGAAAAATACCAGACAAAAGAACACACAGGCATTTATTGCACCCCTGATCAGTCTTGGACGCCATTCTTCATCTGTTGTCCCATGGCCAAGCTGTCCAGAACTGTTAGAACCAAATGTATAAACTGCACCAGAAAATTGTCCTAGACAACGAAATTCCACGAAAGATAACAAAATCTATGAAAGTACCAGCCTCAGGAAATTGCATCAGATTCACAAAGTACATAAGCTAAGCAAATGGAAACATTTGAAAAAAGAAGAGCACAAGAATCACGGCTGCACATAAAATGAGGATGAAATATTTCTTGAAATGAATCCAAACTATACATATTTCAAGATATCATAATAATTGGGTGAACGAGAACTTCGAATCCCAAAAGACTTTGCAACTTTGCACAGGGTAACTCTCTTCAACGCACCAAATCATTAAAAATGAATAACTCGACCTATCAAAAATTTATGACCGGGTTTACTTCTACATTAGATTATGCAAGCAGCCTTGAAAATTGCACATTAATACAACAGAGAGATCTCAGAATCATTAGTCTTTGCAATCTACAACACCTTCTGGAGCAATTTGAAAGCGTGCTTCAGCTTCTGGTAAGCAGGGTGAGCTGATCACTTTGCAAATGCGTTCCTCACCTCAACCTTTGCGGAGGGAAATCCTGTTATTGTGAAGAAACAGAACGGCCATGGTGCTTGGAATTATTAATTTTAAAACATAATTCATCTAAAACTGTTGACAGGACAAGTAACAGAATAAAATTAAGGTCATTTCGCAAACCTTGTGGTAGAAGCATGAGCTATGATGTTTCCTCCAATAGGCTTCACTTGGGGACTTGCAAACATGGCAGAACCATCTACTTGGGAAACAACTTGATTGGTCACCACAACTGCCACACCAAACTGGACACAACAATCCATAAGTATACACTTTCTATCATCTTCATGATTCTTGCAATTCAAACCCCATTATGAATCATGTATGAATGTATTACATGATTGCTCTTGTGCATTAATGAAATATAAGTTGCATCTATTTCAAAAGAAATACAGTCAACGGAACCCTTTTTTAATGATAAAAAGGGCCTACCTCATCTGCCATTTTATGAAGACTTCTAAGAAACTTGGCAAGATGCATTTGCCTTGCTGACAATTCTCCTCTGCCTACAAAACTTGTCATAGAATAGTGATTAATTTCATACTTGATAACTAGTCATGGAAACGTTGCAATATTTTTCCCTTCGAATAAGAAGCCACTAAACTTTTACATAAAACATTGTCATTCTCTCTGCGATATTGAATTTTATATCTTGTCTGATTGCACTTAGAAAGATGCATCACTTTAATCCTTTGTTCAACAAGTTACATCCCAAAGAGCCTTTCGCTCTCAGAGAGGGATCTGACCTTCAATATCAATCTTTGGATAGGAATTTTTGGGAAAAGCATCCCCATTTGAAGAGTATAGAATTTAAAAGTACTGCAATTTATGCCCCAAGCCTCTTCTAGTTTTTCTGTGCAAACATCTATGCAAATTTGAAAAATATATAATAGGTTAAACAGTGTAAAGTGAGGTACTTGTTTCAGTTCTGTAGTAATTTCAAAGCAATTGCACTTCAAACACCTTTGTAACTGCATGAAGGGCTTAAGACAACCAAATTAAAAATTAACATCATGGAGGGATTCAAACAGTCAAATTAGAAGTAAACAGCATGGAAGGCTTAAATCAGTGAACTATATAGAGAGTTTGAAAGAGTCAGAAAAAAATGAAGTTAAAACTGCATGAAACAGGAAACATTTCTGAAATGTTGAGTTTCAAAATATATGAAACAGAATAAGTTGAAGTCTCATGCCCTACAATGTGTTTCTATATGCATGCATCCATCTCCTGGGATTCGGCTTTAGAGGTGATACGAGAAGGTACTCGTTCCCACCAAATCCATTGTTATCTTGTACACGATATGGGTGATTATTCTTTAGAAACATTATATAGTCATGATATATTGTCTTTCCCAAATGCCTCCATGTTCTAAATAAGGTACAAGGTCCATTGCACAGAAGACATATGTTTGGGCCCATCCACCCACTCCTACAGAGACTACCCATGCAAAAATTTTAGTTTCTATACGAGGCTGTAGAAAACATGAAAGCTTTAAGGGGCGATTTCATTTCCAAATTGATATTGACCTCCATTTGTCATAGGTAGCGAATTTTTAATTCAAGTTTGCATTATAAGATCATTGAACATGCTACTAACTAATGTATTGAAAAATAATGAATAGTAGTATGTTATTATAATCAATCAATTTATTGTACATTCTCTTGTATAAAAACTATGTCTATTTATTATATTGAAATAATGAATTTTTAATAATAAATTAAAACCAAATAAACTATAAAAAATGTTTTAATACACATCTTTTAGCCTTATTATAACATTCACACTTTATAACCTTTTTTAATACATAAATATGATATGAAATCATGGTTATTATAAAAGTTTATTATAAAACTTATGTGTTTATTCCTTCATATAATATCTAAATTAACTACCTAATTATTAATCTTGATGGACTTTTAATACTTCAATAATTTTTTTTTAAATAACCTTTAT
The DNA here is from genome assembly GCA_001517045.1 of Pseudotsuga menziesii. Taxonomy (NCBI): domain Eukaryota; kingdom Viridiplantae; phylum Streptophyta; class Pinopsida; order Pinales; family Pinaceae; genus Pseudotsuga; species Pseudotsuga menziesii. Next base: position 616,119 of record LPNX010010317.1, on the reverse strand, counting down.
TTCCATAGCATAAACATTATAAATCAATTGTTATAACATTATAGGTTACATGTCCAGCCTAAAAACAATTTCAATTGACAAATACAAAACAATTTATTTTAAATCTTAAAAATGGTTAAACTTATTTTAATTTTAAAAATTTAATAACAAAAAAACAATTTTTTTTAAACTTTGACTATAGATTATAAATTAGTAATCTATATTCCTATTTTAACCAAAAAAAATTATAAAAAAATACAAATTAGTACAAGTGAAAAAGTTTGACTATAGAAAGAGGTATGATCAATTATTCCGCTTGAAATATAAGAGAGCATGATAGAAACTATCCAACCCATTATTTGGATCTGTGTGCCATTGTAATGGCCCTAATACTATGGAAGCATAATCTATAGGTTGAATGTTTAAGCTCTTCGTAGACCAGTAGGGCTTGCAATATATTTTCACCAATGAGACCTTAATGCTAGGAAATTTTGTTGGAGTGAGCTCTATAATGAGTATGACTTTGATATTACATATGTGAAAAGGGAGGTATAATCAAGTGGCTAATGCATTGAGTTACAGACCTCTAATTTACTCAATTCCTTTAAAGGTATGTTTTAGGGAGCAAGTTTTAACTCAGCTTCTGAATAACCCTTAGTATCTTGTAATTATGCCTACTCTCCAAGATAATTTGGTCCAAGAGGGAAACTATAAGGGGTATTAACTATAAT
>LPNX010010317.1:579113-615064 GCA_001517045.1 Pseudotsuga menziesii | reverse complement strand
CTTCAAAGACCAAAATTCTAAATTGCATGGAGCACAAAAAAAAAATCATTTATGATAGATATGCTCCTTTTAAATCCAAGGTTTGGAAAATTTTCCAAGTTGCATTGGCCACACAGTTGAAATTCAACACCACTTATCACCTAAGGATAGATGGTTAGACAAAAGGGTGAATCAGGTCATGGAAGATATGTTGAGGATGTATTATCAACCAACATAGTTGATGGGAGGAATATTTTCCCTATCATAGCTCAATATGATTATCTTCATTTGAACTCATATATGGAAGATCTTCTAACACCTCATGGAGCTGGGATTGATTGGAATATTGAGTCAATGTTGGTCCTAACGTTATTTAGGAGATGGAGGAACATGTGTCTTGAGTCACGAAGCATTTGAATAAAGCAAGATATGGAAAAAATAACTATTCCCATTCTCATTGAATGCATATGATCTACACAGAAAATGAAGATGTAGTTTTACATATTAAGATGCGTAAGAGTTTTGAAAAGTATAGAAAGGGGTCCAAAGTTTTGAAAGGGATTCATAGGACCTTTTGGTTTTCAAAACCTCTATTCCTTCGAGGTGTTATTTTCTTCTATATACACTTTCATAACCTTCTATGTATAGGTCTTTTTACATCGAACTCTCCCTTTGTTAAATTCACAAGAAAATAAATGACAGTGTCAAACCCTATTCAATTCCTCAATAAATTATTTTGCTTCATAAGCACAACTAAAACTCTAGGGTATGATTAAAAGCTTATAATCAAGCTATGAATACCCATTATTTTCATGCAGGTTCTTCAAATTAAAATAACCTTGGCACAAATTTGACTGCCCTTTGCACACTCGTGTCTTCACATTCATGCTCGACACATTTCTTTATTTCATAAATAAAATATCACACTAAGAGGAATCTTTTACCATGTACAGAACCTGTGTGCAAGACTCACCTAAAATATAAAATATATTGAAACTTATGAGCACTTACTCTCTCTCCATGTACTAATTATGTCACCGAAACTCATTCATACGCTTTAATCCATAAAATGGGTAGTTTCCATTACCATTTGAATGTCAACCATTAATACAAGAAATTCCACATAGGGTTACGATTTCACCTCTAATATGGAATGTCCCTCGTTGATGATCCATGCTAAAGTATCCAATGAACTTGAGTTTATTCAAATGCAATCAGATCGATTCATATCCACACATACCATCTCTTGCAAAGTTTTACCATCAGTTGATGTGTTATTCTTTCCACACATTCCTTATCAAATGATATATGGACTGCAGATTATTATTATTTAGCGCTATGCCTCTTCCTCTACTGGAATTCTCATGGTTAGATACTTTATATTATAACTTCCATTTCAGCATTTTCAGGATCTTACTGTTACCACCTAAGTTGTACTTGATGGTTTTTTATCACATGAGCCTGGTGAACCGGACAAAGATAATTTGTTCGGACTTCAGAAGACCTTCAGAAGTTCTTATGGGAAGTGTTTGTTTTACTATATCACATTCTCATACCCCATAGGAGAGTTGTAATAAAATTTTCTACCATGATAGTGTCTGTAAAAGACTCAGTCTCTTAAAATGTTGAGTTTCAAAATATATGAAACAGAATAAGTTGGAGTCTCTAAGAAAAGCACACAGTAGAGATATTGCCAAAAATAAGAACCTAAATCCTTCAGTAGGTTTAATCTGTAAGAATAATTTCTTGTTTCTGAAACACATCTACTTTTGCAACAAAAAAAAAATGAAAGGTGTTGCATCTTGAACCATTTAAGGCATAAACAAGATTCAGTAGCACATGCAGAACTTAACAGTAAACACAGTTCCATACCTTGTCTCTGCCATCATAGAAGCTGCTTCCAGCAACAACCTAGATTGATGATCTATATTATATGCTCTAGCATAGGCAACGTTCTCCAACACATCTGCCCCATTGAACCCAAACCTGCAGGACCGCAAAATATTAAAAGTTTGACTATTCAGTCTTTCAAAACCAAAAAGTAAAAAGCTCTTCATACCTTTCTGCAATCTGTAAAAGCCGTTGCGGTCTGAAGGTTCCTTCGGCATCAATATAGAGTGCTTTGCATTCACCACCTCCTTGATCTAAGGGCAACTAAAAAAGGAATACCTTCAATTTCTCATTGGAAAAACACTTTGTGACAGGAAATATTCAAGACGTTAAATTTAAAACCCCCATTCATGAAAACAAGTCCTTAAGAAGTAGCATTTCTTAGAATTTTTCAATATTTCCTCTGCTTTCCCTCTTCAAACTGAGCAATATAAATCCAAAAAAATCCTGATTCAGCTAATATTTTGCTGATATATCACAATATTTTCAAAATATCAAGATATTTTCAAAATTCCAAAAAAACAAACACAATGTTTTCCAGCCATAATATTTCCAAGCTAATAGAATTGCAATATATTGTCATGTCAGTGGTAATTTTGCAATATTTGCAACTCTGCTATAAACCCTAAACCAGGAATACACAAGAAGTCAAGAAATAGCCAATCCTATAAGAATCAAGCTAGATAGATGTCTTGAAGAGTTTAATTCCTTTGAGGAGGATATACCTAGCTCGAGAGCAAAGTTTTATAGTTGCCACAATAAAATTGAAGTTCACAGAGAGGTAAATTTCCTGAAGAAACAAGAAAGTTTCAGGCAGAGACTAGTTATGAAACAATTCATTTCAAATAATTAAGAGCAGAATGAGAGGTTTGCTGCCTCAAAGTTCAAATAGCCATATCTTTATACGAGCTTCAAACTAGTGCCCTCAAATATGCAGCTAATGAGTAGTAGTATTTTGCCCCAATCAACCATCAACCATTTTCTTCCATGCGAACACCATAATGAACTACAGCACCCACCTATAAATGATAAGATCCCATTTATATTTATTACATTAGCCATATCAAAGGGCAGGCGGCCACACCAGGATGAACCCTCTGCAGCTAAGGTAGCATCTGGTGCCTGAAATGGTTGGCTCTTTGTTTTCATGACAATGGTTAATACATTGTGTTACAAGAAACTAGAAAAGGAATGGGAAATGAAAACAGAACAAGAAACGGGGGTAAAGGGATTTAGGGATAAGAAACATGAACCCCCCTTGCCAGCATATATTTTGAATATGAAATTGATTAGTAATACACTGATGCAGTGTCAAGATGGGAATGGAAAAGAAAACCAAGTAGGGAACAAAACAAGAAATGGGTCTCCTAGTCAGGCTTCTGTTAGCACATTTATGATAGATACAACTACTCTAGAACACTTCCAGAGCCCTAATTTTGGACATTATGATAATGATTGTTTAATGGATTTGGGCCAATTTCTTATAATGTGAGTAGCTGCTGGGTATGTGGCATAGAGCCTAGAAGGGTTTATCATATTGCCCCAGATTTTGGCTGGTGTGGACTACTATTTCATTAATAAAATTTACAACATACAAACATATTTTAAAATAATAGCTGCACATTTTTTCCTTTGAGAACCTTACTTGACAACTAACGCAGAGAGTGTGACATAATTGGGTTTTTCCTATACGAAATTCCCCATAGATATCTGTGATTGATCCAGTCTCAAAATCATGGAATGTGCCTAAAAAATAATTATCAATGCCCACAAAGAATTCCACCAATCCGATCATTAATAACAATGCAACTCAACTGTATCCTTGTAACCAAAGAACTCTCAAGCAAGTTCTGCAGAAATTACTTTACCTTCTAGTATCTTGTCAAGTTCTCTAGAGCTAGAACTTGTCTGTATAATCTCAAGGAGTTGAGCATGCAACTGGCTAGCATTAGTGAAACCCATGGAAACCAATTTTGAGGCTGCTAGAGGCAATAATCATATGAATACAAGCCACCCACTGAATTTTTCATGTTTTCAAAAATAGAACTATAAAAAAAGCGGGCTAAGGGATAAAGTTGACATGCCCGCTTCAATAATTTTATCAACTTTGGCATCACTGAGGCCCTTGATATACACAAGCTCTTTCTTGGGAGAATATGCAACAGCTTCTACCGTGCAGTGCTCGGCATCCTTGAGTTTTTTAATATCAACAACAGATATCCCACGGTCCTGATACAACAAAAGCATCCAGAGATCAAATTCATTTCAAAGAAATTGCATTGCATTGTTCTTGGCTTTGAAAGGAATTTGAAACTTATTACCTGAAGTTGTTCAATGGGGTAGGGTCCATGCTGCAGCTCCTCTGCATTTTCTTCTTCCTGCGGAATCTGCTGTTGTTCCATCGGAATATTACTGAGAAATCAAGTTAAGAGAGAAACCCAATAAGAAAGAAGGTTGTGTCGTGATTCTGAGTTGGCCCTTCGATCGGTTTCAGGTTGTCTGATGGGTCGATGGATGATCTTGGTGTTGCTTTGTAGAGGGGCCAAAGAAGAGGATGCAGAGTGACTCTGGTTTTGAATTTGGTGTGGGCGCCAAAGTTATTTATATTAAATCCATTTTTAATCATTGTGTCTATTTAAAATAAAAGTGGGGGACAGGTTTCTCCCCAAAGATTCCGTTGGATGTTCCTAATGTTATGAGAACTCCGATGGCTAAATAAGTTTAGCTGGAGAAGTGCTTCTTTCTTTTACCAAAATTTTTACAATTAAATTTTTTTATTATTTTTAATTTTGTTCTCGGGGTTTGGTAGGTTTATTTTTTATTTTAATTTTAGATTTATTAATCAAATTATTTAAAATGTAACTTTTTTACATTTTAAAACTTTAAATATGAACGTTTTTAAGGTACTAAAACACTGTGTTGTATTTTTTTTTTGGTATATTAAGAAATTTGTCTCATCTACACACTTTATAGATGCATGGTAAAAAAAATAACAATTAAGCATTACTATTATTATTTTATTTTTGTTTTTATAAACTATTATAAAATTTATTGAAATATAATTTTTTCTTTATATCTAAAAATAATAGGATAAAAAATTTAAATTAAATAGATTTATTTTTTTTATGATAATTGTTAATGTCCACTAAGATCACTTTGCTCTATTGGACTTAAGTGTCAGATATGCGACGGCGCTTTCCAAAGGCGCCGTCGCTTAAGCGATGCTTACGAACGTGCCATCTCTCAACCGACGGTTATGAGAATATCCATCGCTTCACCGATGCTTGTGGCCACATTTACAAAAAAAAATTCTATCCTTGTGATTTTTGGTAAGTTTAAAAAGAGAAATCCATGCGCCGTCGGATTTTTCCGTTGGATTTTGGATCGAAATGTAGTAGTGTGTATGTTATATTAACGCTAGGATTGAGTTCAGTATAAGAATTGAGTCCATTTTGAGTGCATAATATGATGATGAAAATGTTTATCGCTCCCATATTATATGAGTTGATCTTCTAAGGTCTAGATAATATAATTTTTTCTATAATGACCGCTGGTCCAAATAGAAAAATATCCTTTAACTGACATGGATTCCACCGATTTAATTAGCCAAGGTACCAAGATCGTGTCCAAATTAGCCTATAAAAATTATAATTATATGTCAAAGTCATGCAAATTAGCCTTATAATTAACATTATATGCCAAGGTTTAGTGGGTTTTTGTATATGCCAAGGTCATGTCCAAATTAACATATACTTGGGTTGCATTAATTCAGTTTTGTTAATATATGGGCGTGTAAATATATATTATATATATGTTAGAATTTAGTAAAATGTAAAAATTCATTGTCAAATTTGTAATTTTTTTCATTGCTGGAGTGACAACTAAAAATGACCAAATAAATGACCAATTGTTATGTGGTAATTTTTAGTCTAGATATCCCATGACCAAATTTGGTCATTTATCTTGGTCGTTTGAAGTTGGTTTTTATCTCGTGACCAAAAGTGGTCATTTATCTTGGTCTTTTTTGGTTAGCTCACTTAAATTTATCAATTTTGGTCATTTATCCCTTGAAAAAAACTGTGGTGACCAAAAATTGTGGTCTCCTGGTCACTAATCTCTCATTTTCCACTAGTGATTCATTCACGGGTGTTGGGGACATGTGGTGATAGTAGAGGGGATGCGCAAGCGGCCAGTGGTACAGGTTACATTAAATGCGAAGTTACATTAAATTGTTGATGTATTTGTAACTTCCGAATTTATTCATATATGTATATTATGTATTGTGACCCGATGTTTATTTTGGGATGTATCTATAATGTAATTGAGTCATGTTGTCATGCTTTGATGCTCTGATCGGGAGGATCAATAATGTAAACAAGTCATGTCAAGTCATTGTGGGTAACCCTCTGATTGTCTAAGGGTTAAAGTCCCCGCAGTTCCGGGGCACTAGGGTTGTTAGACTCTCCTAGTAGAGGTCGGCCTTGGTAGGGTTTTAGTCATGTTGGGATTAGTATAAATAGAGAACTGGAGTCTCTATTTATCACACAACTCATCCACACTCAAGTGTAGTGCATAGTTGAGGAAGGAGAAGACACTGGAGCTAGAAAAGAAGAAGGTTACTACTGTCGAGAGATCACTTACTGTTTTGGTGCTGATTCTATCTCTGAGGAAGTTGTGGGGTTTTCTCAATTTATGGTTTCCCCGAGGAAAAAAATTGTGTTCCTTGTCTCTTGTGTTTTATTGCTGTATGTGTTATTCTCTCAGTTAAATATCCTAATAATGCTAGCTTAATGTTGAAAAACTAACATGGTATCAGAGCTAACCTGAGAAGAAGACATTGTGCAGCTGCGGGAACTAGGGATTCCTAGTTTGTGAATATTCCTCCATAGATTTTCAGTAAAAGTAAGGTGGAATAACTCTCCTCCTTAGGCTGCATCTTTCTATCGAAGCAGAATCCAATTCTGAGGTTTTTTAGTTTTGGACCCGACACTACTCCCAAAAATTAGGGCTTTTTACATAAGAGGAATTTTTCAGTGAGCCTAGGCCTGGATTGATCTTCTACCTAAAATCAAAGTTAGGGACAAATTTCAAGGCATTTGGGTGGACAGATCTCAAAAAAAGCAAAACCCTAATTTTCTCGTGTTCCAGTACTGCGAGATTTCAGCTCCAAATCCAAATCTAACATCTTGACCTTGTAAGATCTAAATATTTTGAGATGTTATACATGTGATGAAAGAGGACACTTTGCAAACTACTATCCTAAGAAAAAGGGTCACTCTCATAAGAAGAAGGGGAACAAAAGAAGACATCATGTTCATGCTGCAAAGGATGGTGAACCCTCCAAGAAAAGAACCAGATATGAAAGTGAAGATTCTTCAAGCGAGGATGAATATGTTCTAATCTCCGCTCTCACAGGTAACATTACTCATGGAAGTGATGATTGGATTATAGATAGTGGGGCTTGCAAACATATGATTGGATTCAAGGAATCCTTTGTGAGACTATTAGAACATGAATCACCTCACAAGGTGAAGCTAGGATATGACTACCAATATCCAATAAACGGTAGTGGGGAATCTTCATATAAACTAGACTCTGGTAATTCTCTAACAATGAAAGAAGTATTGCTTGTGTTAGGACTCAAGAAGAACCTTCTCTCTATATTAGCATTGGATGCAAAAGGAATGAGGGTTGCATTCACAGATGGTCAAGTCATCATGTGGCCTAAAGGAAAGACTATCAATGATGTGGTGGTGGTTGGAGAACAAGAAGGAGGTTTGTGCAAATTGAAGGGCCATCCAGAATAAGCCTTGATCCATGACACAGTAGAGCCAAGTGAACTTTGGCATAGAAGGCTTGCACATGTGCATTACAGAGCACTACCTATTGCAAGCAAAGTTGTTGAAGGTATTCTAGAATTCCAAGCAAAACATGATGGGGTATGCAAAGGATGTGCGAAAGGAAAGAATACAAAGAAGAAATTTCCCACCAGTGAAATAAAATCCAAAGAGATACTAGAAATCACCCACTCCAATGTATGCGGTCCGATGTCATCAAGCTCACTAAGCGGGTATGCATACTATGTTTCTTTTATTGATGATTTTTCTAGGAAGACATGGGTTTACTTCATGAAGAATAAATACGAAGTATTTAGCAAATTCCAGGAATTCAAAGCCTTGATCGAGAACCACATTGAAAAGAAGATCAAAACTTTTCAATCAGATAATGGCGAAGAATTCAATTCGAATGAATTCAAAGAGCTATGCAAAGAATCAGGGATTAATAGGGTGTTTTCCTCTCCTTATAATCCACAACAGAATGGGATTGTGGAACGGAAGAACAGAACCATCATGGAAGATGCAAGATCCATGCTTCATGATCAAGATCTTCCTATGCATATTTGGGCAGAAGCTGCCAGAACAATGGTGTATCTACAAAACCGTACTCCACATAGAGTACTCGAGAACAAGACTCCTGAAGAAGACTTCTCCGTCAAGAAACCATAAGTCAGCCATCTCAGAATATTCGGCTGTCCTATGTACATACACATTCCAAAAGAGAAGAGAACAAAATTAGACCCTTCAAGAAAGAAGGGTATATTTGTGGGATACTCTGAAAGCTCGAAGGATTACATAATCTATTTCCCAGGATACAAGAAGATTGACATCAGCAGGGATGTGACATTTGATGAAGACTGCTGAAGAACCTAAAGAAGTAGAAGCACCCAGAATTCATGAAACAACTATGAATGAATAAATTCAAGAAGAAGATCGTGAATTTGAAGAACCACAAAGACCTGCAGATCCACCTCTGGAGAAGAACCCTCATAAGAGGAAACCTACTTGGGTACAAGAACTTATCCAAGGTGCGGAAAGATATGGGGCTCTAGAAGAGAATCACAGAGAAAGAAAGAGGACCAGATCCTGCTCTAGGTATATAGCTTTACTATGTGATTTCATTGAAAACGAACCTTCCAGTTATGAAGAAGCAGCATAACAGAAAGAATGGAAGGATGCTATGATTGAAGAATATCAACCGATCATGAAGAATGATGTTTGGGATGTTGTCCCAAGACCAGAACAGAAGTCAGTTGTAACTTCCAAATGGATCTACAAGATAAAGCATGTTGTAGACGGTAGCATTGAAAAGTATAAGGCAATATTTGTGGCTCAGGGTTTCTCTCAGAAAGAAGGAATAGACTATGAAGAAACCTCTACACCTGTAGCCAAATACACTTCCATTAGATCAGTACTTGCTCTGGCAGTAGTGATGAAATGTAAGATACACCAGATGGATGTCAAGACTACTTTCTTGAATGGTGTAGTGGAAGAGGAAGTGTATGTATAAAAGCCACTTGGTTTTGAGACACATGACATAAAGTCTCATGTATGAATATTGAAGAAAGCCCTGTATGGTTTGAAACAGGCACCTAGGACCTGTTACGACAGAATTGATAGCTTTCTATCCAGTTTAGGCTTTACCAAAGAGTAAACAGATTCCATCCTTTACTACAAGGTTGAGGATGGAAACCCAGTGATGCTTCTACTATATTTAAATGATCTATTTGTGACAGGTACGGATGCATTGATTGCTAATACGAAGAGAAATCTTGTTGCTAAGTTTTAAATGAAGGACTTAGGGATGATGCATTACTTTCTAGGTATGGAAGTGTGGCAAAGTACAGATTAAATATTCCTTGGACAAGGCAAGTATGCAGTAGAGATCCTGAATAGGTTTTGGATGATGGACTGCAAAGCTATGGCCACACCTATGGCATCAAACCTAAAGCTATTGAGTGATGCTTCATCAGAGTCAGTTGATGCTACAATGTATCATTAGATGATTGGGTCATTGATGTACCTGACGAACATGAGACCAAACATTTTCTTTGCTGTGAACACCTTGAACCAGTTCCTGACAGATCCAAGACATGTTCACTTGATTGCTACAAAGCATATTCTGAGGTACCTGAAGGGTACAGTTGATTATGAGCTCAAGTATGATGCGAATCAAAAGATGAACCTAGAGGTTTATGTTGATTCAGATTGGGCAGGAAATGCCATCGATAGAAAGATCACTTCAGGGTGTTGCTTCAGTATGGGATCAGGTGTGATCTCTTGGTTTGGTAGGAAGCAATCCTGTGTGGCACTGAGTACAGCTAAAGTAGAGTATGTAGTAGCTTTCTCATCTAGTTCTGAGGTAGTATGGCTGCGGAAGCTACTGTCTAATATATTTGATCTCTAGTTGGATGCTACTTGCATACATTGTGATAACCAGAGTTGTGTGAAGTTGTCAGAGAATCCAGTGTTCCATGACAAGTGAAAGCATATCAAGATTAAGTATCACTATATCATGGATATGGTGTAGAGGGGAGTAGTGAAGCTCCAGTATGTTGTGACAGAGGAACAGATAGCTGATGTATTGACAAATCCATTGGCTATGATAAAGTTTGAGCACTTCAGGGAGGAGCTTGGTGTTCTATAGATCAAGGTTTCCTTCAAGAGAAAATGATGAGACCAATAGGCATTCTGACATGGTGAGAGGATTGGTTCCTTCCATGGTCAGATGTCAGGGCTGAGCCATTCTATCATGGTGAGAGGATTGGTTCCTTCCATGTCAGATATGAGTGCCGACCATTATGTTGAGTAGGACAAATGTAAGGCAGACTGAGTGTTTCTAGGAATGGAGGCACCTAGTCAGTTACCAGGAAAACTCGGTCTAGGACTGAGAAGCCATTCTGATGTGACAAAGGGATGTGTTCCCACTTGATCAGATGTAGGGGCTGAACCATTCTGTCATGGCTAAAGGATTAATTTCCTTCCATGTTAGATGTGAGTGTTGACCATTCCAACGAGTAGGTCAGATTTAAGGGAAACTGCAATTCTCTAGGAGAATGGAGGCACCTGGTCAGTTACGAGGTAGCTCAGTCAAGGAGGACTAGGGGCCATTCTGATATGACTGTAGGATTGGTTCCTACAAGATCAAATATGAGTGTAATCCCTTCCATCATTGTGAGTAGGATGTGTTCCTGCCTAGGTGGATGTAAGTGCAGAGCCCATTCATCATTGTGGTAGGATGTGTACCAGCCTGGATGACTGTAAGTGCAGACCCTTTCTTCAATCATGTGTTTATTAGATATAAGTGCTGAGCCTTTCTTTGATGATGTGTTGATCATATATAAGTGTTGTTCCTTTCTTTGATCATGTGTTGATAAGATGTAAGTGCAGTTCCTTTCTTCGATCATGTGTTGATGAGATGTAAGTGTAGTATCTATCTTCGATCATGTGTTGATCAGATAGAAATGTTGCACCTTTCTTTGATCATGTGTTGATCAGATGTAAGTGCTGGGCCTTTCTGATATGATTATAGAATTGGTTCCTACATGATTAGATGTGAGTACTGGGCATGCCTTTCTGATGAGTAGGTCAGATGTAAGTGTTGGGCGTGCCTTTATTTGATCATGTGTTGATCAGATAGAAATGATGAGCCTTTCTTCGATCATGTGCTGATTAGATATAAGTGCTGAATAAGACCTACATGGAGGCTAGGCCTACAACTAGCATGAAAAATGGCTGGCTCTGTAGAACTTCCTATGACGAGAAGAATCATGAGATAGCAGCAGTGATGATCCAGATCGAGTGATGATCGAGATCCAATGATGATAGCTAGTGATGATCCAGATTGAGTGATGATCAAGATCTAGTGATGATGATCCAGCAGTAATGATCCAGATCGAGTGATGATCCAGATCCAGTGATGATGCCCTAGTGATGATCCAAATCGAGTGATGATCGAGATCTAGTGATGATGTCCCATGATGATCCAAATCGAGAGATGATCCAGATCCAAAGATGAAGATGACTTGAAGAAGAGAATGACTTAAAGACTCAGAATACTTGAGATGCAGATGATGAGAAGATCGAGCTGATACAGAGAAGAAGACCAGTACTGAAAATTGTGTTGAAAGAATACCTTCCTAGTTAAGAGGGAGTGTTGATGTATTTGTAACTTCAGAATGTATTAATCTATGTATCTTATGTATTGTAACCCGATGTTTATTATGGGATGTATCTATAATGTAATTTAGTCATGTTCTCATGCCCTAAGGTTTCGATCAGGAGGATCAATAATGTAAACAAGTCATGTCAAGTCACTGTGGGTAACCCTCCGATTGTCTAAGGGTTAAAGTCCCCACAGTTTTGGGGAACTAGGGTTATTAGACTCTCGTAGTAGAGGTCATCCCTAGTAGGGTTTTAGTCATATCGGGATTAGTATGAATAGAGAAATGGAGTCTCTATTTATCACACAACTCATCCACACTCAAGTGTAGCTCATAGTTGAGGAAGGAGAAGACACTGGGCTAGATAAGAAGAAGGTTACTACTATCGGGAGATCACTTACTATTTTGGTGTTGATTCTATCTCTGAGGAAGTTGCAAGATTTTCTCCATTTATGGTTTCCCCGAGGAAAAACAATGTGTTCATTCTCTCTTGTGTTTGATTGTTGTACTTGTTATTCTCTCAGTTAAAGTTCCTAATAATGCTAGCTTAATGTTGAAAAACTAACATAAATGGCTACCGAAAAATTTCAAAAAATCATGAGAAGGACTCATGTTTATGGATTCTGTTGACCTGTAGGGACCCATGCTAGCTAGCTTATCCAACATGAACGTACATGTTGGATAAGCTCGACCCCAATCACCAATTTCCAAAACACATGTCGATATACAATTCGACAAAGCAGAACCTTTTGAAACCGCATCTCCATTACAAAACTTCGTTGGTGTGTGTGTGTGTGTGTGTGTGTGTGTGTGTGTATAGGAGTAGTCTAACGGGTTGACAATTCTTCCCAGTGTTAGACTACCATGTCTCCCTCCATCAAGCCTTCAACGCCATCAGTCCCCATCTTGGGTAAGACTACTTCGAGCCCCCTTCACATGGGTCCCACTGGATCCTCGCAGATCCATCGTATTTGTCTCACCTCAAGGTGCTCCCATGCAAACTCACATCCCATCAATGTCCTCCTTGCATTTAATTTTCCGCCCTGGCTTCTCCACCCTCCCCACTGTAAGTTTACTGTGCATTAAGCAGACTCTTCCAAAACCCTACTACATCTGACTTACTCCCTTTCTCCGAAAATGCGACGGACTCTAGCTGCATCTGGCTTACCCTAACAGGAGGTGGAGCTACTTATGCTACTGAGAAGTGTCCCATGGTTTGGTTTATCCATTTGATGTCCATCTATTTGAAGAGGTAATCTTCTTCACCTGCGTAGGACATTAGAAAGAAACCAAGTTTTTTTAATGTGAACCTCTCCTGTACGAACTGCAAATTTAAACCATGATGGATCAATGCCTTCTCAGTTAATTTCTCGCCATCTTGTCAACAAAATTTCACTTCCTTCACAACATTTTCTCTTTCTTCACAACGTTTCAATTCATTTCACGTCTTCCAGAACCATTGAGGCCCATCCACAGCTTTATATATATAGATATACTCTCACTGCCTTTAGACCCTCTGTTGTTGATCTAGCTATTCCAATTCAAGCTTCAATATTTTTGCTTCAGATATTGTCAGGTTAATTAGCTCTGTAGTCCTTTGATCCATAATGGCCATGCAGAGGTTTCTCATTTTGTTAACCATGTTGGTGTTTTCGCTACTGGTGAATCATGCAGGCATGAATAATGGGAAGATTGTTTACTCCTCCCCTCCTCCGCCATTAGTCATATGCATGAGCTGTGCTACTTGCAAGAATACATGTACCCTTGTAGTTCCTGCGTCCCCTCCTCCTCCTTCACCCCCACCACCAACCGTTGCTCAGAATGGAGAGTGACCTCTGCCTCCCAACACCTATGCTTACCCCTACTCACCACCTACTAGACCTGGTTCACCGTATCCTTACTATCCTTACTACATGATTTCACACTCAACTCCTCCTTTTTACCATGGATCTTCACACTCAGCTCCTCCTATTTACCATGTATTTTTTTTCATGGATTCAGGAATCTTGGGTTCAAAATATTCTCAAGGAATGTAGTTCTAAACGTTTATAGTGATTGTGTCCATTCTGCAATTGATACTCTTGGGATATATTTTGAAGGGTTGGATGGGATAGCCTCTAGGTCTGACTGCTTAGAGCACTGACCAAAGAAAAACTTGTTTACTGGCACCCTAGTAGTCACGTCTTCTAAGTTTGCTTGGGCCAGATTATGGTATGCAGATGCAAGGTTTGGTTTTTAGGGTTTTAAGGTCCCTGGACTAGTTTGGGAAAATTTTGGTGCTAATAATGGTGCATTTCCTGAAAGGTTTTGTGGACAGTGTTAGTGAAGCTGAATGTGGGAATCATGGCTATAGAGTTATGCATGATAACAATCTTTATTGTGGCTAGTGCCTTCTGTAATTGAATTTTTTCTCCATTTTATATTGTCCAATTGCAAGATCAACAAAATTATCGTGCTGCTACAGGTTTCCGCTTGTTTAGGTAAGTTTCACTCCATGACACAGCTCATCCACCCCCAATCTGTAGGGGCACCTTTCTCCCATGGATGGACCTTCTTAATAGTGCTCTTTTCCTTATCAATGCAATTAGACTTTCTGGTCCATTTTATGATACCAAAGTGCAAGGTTAAGAAATATTGTCCTTCTATTATTTTTCAAATTTTCCTCAACATATGTGTTGAAGCTACAGCACACAGCACTTGGTTTCTGTCAATGTAACCCTTTGGGTTTCAAAGCACTTGGTTTCTTTCAATGCAACCAGCTTGATGTAACTGCTGATCTATAGTTTTTGATAAATGTAGTATAACTTTTAACAAGATCCAAAAAAAATATTGTAGTATGACCATTTTTAAATCTATTTTTCATGTATTTTGATAATTTACATTGTAAAACACATCTCATCCACTTGTACTGACATTTCATCCACTCTATTTGTACTGAGACCTAGCTTTCTGTTAATACACCATATTGATAGGGGTATTTAGTGTTTGATGATCTAATTTTAAGTTTGCTTGCCATTTTGCAATTGCAATATCAAGAGAAATATTGTGTGGCTTCTAATTTTTAATGTCCTTCTATGTCTCTGGAGAAGCTACTTAAGCACCTAGCTTCTTCCCATGCAATCAACTTAATGGGGCCTGTCGATTACAGTTTTGGATGAATGCCATTGAATATTGATTTCCATATCATACTATCCAATTACAATATCAAGCAAAATTTCTGTGATACTGTTCAGTATTTGAATTTGTTATGTTTTTGGGGCCAAGTTATTTTTCTCTTAATATAATGTAGATTTGTTAACTTCAAATTTATTATGTCCATAGAAAAAATATTTGAGATAAAAATCTCTCCATGTTTAAAGAGATGGATTACTTGTAATCCACCATTTTAAAGCCATGCAATACATATGTTGAACTCTAATTGTTATTGCTACTTTATTAATCCAACTACTAACTTGTTGCATAGTCAAATAGTGATTTACCCATAAATTTATTGTAACCGTGGTATCAATTGAATTAATCCATCAATCTTTAAAACCATAGTTCATTTTGGATTAATTTCCTGAAAATGATTTGCATGTACTCTTTGAGATCCATAACTTTCTCCCCTTTCAACTTTTATCATATTCATTTTACTCAGAGAATCTTCATGTTTAATTGTTTTCTGAGATGCTATAAATTTTTCTGATGGACCTTGAGGTAAGAGATGAGCCTGCTCTTCGTAAGTCATAGGTTTTTTTCCTTTTTATTTTTCTTTCAAAAATGACAATACATTTGGTAAACTGGAACTAGAAGAAAATAGATGGAAGAACTTGATCCAACTGGGATAGTCCTATATTGCTAATATGTAAATCATGTTTTCTTTTTTTCCCGTTTCTTTTCTTGGAATTTCAATTTACTATGTTTTTATTCGAAGGGTTTAATTGTATTCAAATTTTATTGAATCTCCTGGGATTCCTTATGTAAATACTATAAAAGATCTATATTCATCGTAGATGCCTCATATACCTTTTCTTCTAAAGTGTCAATATGCCTTTGGACATACTAAGTCCAATTAAGCATATAATTCATTTGTCTAGTTGTATCATACTGCTTTATAGTAGATGTTGCAGAATCTTCTAAAATGAAAGATAAATCAATCCTACTTTGAGATACTTTGTCTACATTATGCTTTCTTGTGACATTTTTAAGGAATTTGATTTAATTGTTTAATTACCATCTCATCAAAAATTGTTTGTGTTTGTTTTTGTCTTTTTAGGTTATTCAAAAGGAGAACATACACGATGATGAATAAATGGACATTGTGCATTGATGTGTCATTTACCCCAATCCAAGACAAGCAATCATGGCTTATGTCCTAGTCAACAATGCTTCTAATGAGGTTTTTCAAAGAAAGTGGGATATATCTACTAGGACAACAAACAATGAAGCATACTATATTGCACTTATTGAAGGGCTAAAAGCAGCCCAAAAATATGGTGCAAATGACATTTCGGTCTTCACGAACTCAAAACTTGCATGTAATCATATGAAAGGGGAGTATCAAGTTCGAAAATTCAATTTAAAACCCCTATATAAAGAGGAGAAAAACATTGTTTTTCAATTTCAATAATTTACAATAAATCACCACTCAGATATTAAAAGGATGTTGAGTGGTCTATTGTCTGGGACGATGTCTACTTTAGCGGTGAGTGTGAAATATACAGTGGTGTCAAAGTGTATTCCATCAAAATCTACTGCAAGACATTGTTACAGCTCCGGAATATGTATATGTTTGTTTGTTATATTGTTTTTGGTGTTTGTCATGGTGTGGCTATTTCATTAAAGAAGAAGCCAATATGTGCTGCATCTTGTAATGACATTGGATCATACAAAATTTTGTTTTTTGGACAACGAGATCTTTTTTCCTCTTTCAATGGGAAAATGTAATGATAGAGAGATCTTGTTATAAATATGATTTTGCATGAGTGAGAATTGTCTTTTGCAATTTGAGGTATTTTGTTATTGAAACATAACTATAAAATCTAAATTCTAACTCAGTTTATCTAGTTTTGTCTTTATAGATGTGCTAGTGGTAAACTGGAAAAAATTATGTTGTCTTCTACTATTTTTCAGACATTATCTCCCCTGTCATACTTTTTTTTAGTTATGTCTTCTTGTGATCAGTGATTAGGTTTTTCAATAAAAGTAATTGCATATTTTTGTACAAACCGCTACGGTGATTATTATGAAATGCAGTCCACCCTATAACACATAAATTTACTTATAAAATTAAAATTATTACAATTAATAATTGGCAAATTTACCATGTGTTCAAAAATTTATGGCTGTACGATCAAAATTACTTAGAATGATAAAGTGATAGGTGAATGTTTGCATACACCAATTGATATTGACAATGAATTAAATTATGTTGTAACAAAAGAACCAATACATTGTTGAAGGCATTCATTATGTGGAGAATCTTATTCCAATGTTTTGTGATTGCTTTGGGACATCCACATTAATCCTTAAGGCCACAGAGAAAGTATCATTTATAGAAATAAGCCACAATTTTAACAAATTGAACAACAATTTCAAGCACAAAACAATGCAAGATTTCTTCAACTCTTCAACTTATTATATTTCACAATTTGATTAGAACCATATCAAAGCTGAGTATATATTTACCTGTCAATTCATATGGGTTGTTCATCCTTTTTTGAGCCATTTATACACTATGTATCTTCAATATATTTATTTATACACTTTATAGATGGTGGCAAATTCTGAATTGGCTTGTCAATTTGACTATTTCCAAATTTATTTACACTTGTGGAAATTTTTAAATCATGTACAAATGACATTTAAATGTGGATAATTACCATTGAAATTTAACCCCGAAAATAAAATAATCCACTTAGATTTTGATACAATCTTGAGACAAAACTTATTGTATGTAAATATCTAGTGTCATAACTAAAAATTAAATAAAACAAAAACAACTACATAAAAGGATATAATTTGCATAAAAAATCTGCATAAAAGGATATAATTTGCTTGTAAAACTCAGAAAATACAAAAGATGATCAGGAAGACAGAAAACAGTTCATCCTGACCAAGAGAATTACACAAATGATGAGTAGGAAGAAGAATATATTGTTGTGCACAACGTCAAAATCTAGACACTGTAGCTACATAAATGAAAACAATGAGGATGGAGAAAAATAAGATCACAAAATTGACATACTTTCAACGTTCAATGAATATTAAAGTCAAGTCATCTGGATACTGTGCATTATCATGTTTAAAATTGTATCAAACGATATCAAATCCCTATTTGCTTTTTAGATGATGGTATTTTTACAAAACAGGGGGCGAATAATGAATTTCTTAGCACAGAAGGAAATTTCAATTTCAAGAGGAGGGCAGAATCCACTGAAGCTAAGAAAAAGAAGAAGACTCGAGATTGTGAAAAAATGGCATTTTCAGAGATTGAAGAAGGGATTTAACATTTTAATGACCATTAGTGATTATAAAACATGCATTCAAGTTAATTTTTTAAATCTAAATATTACTAAGAATATTGGAGGATCATTCAAATATTACCATTTATTTATTAAATATTTGAAAAATGTAGCATGCCATCCCTACACCCCTATTCTGAAATAATTACAATCAATCGTTTAATAAAACTAGCCACTTATCTATAACCTGGATATTCACTCATGCATGCCTATTTTGAGTATTTGGTAGGGAACCTTACAGTGCTTTATATTGAGGATTCTCCAATGGGCCATGTTGATGCGTAAAATTTTCCTTTATTGCCTTTCTTATTTTTATGGTTGTAGGTGGTTGATATGCATGTTGAAGTTTTATGAGAAACAATGATCAACACTGCTCTGTTCCTTGCACTAGTTATGCCTAAGCTCTCATAGAGGCTGCTGCCCTCAAATTAAGTTTCCACCCAAAGGTGGAGAACAAGTTCATTGAATGTAGGTGAAAGTTGGACAACATATAGTGGGGGTCTTGTTAATTGAATTGAAAAATAGGCTGCATAGAGAAAATGTTACAGATAAAACTCTAGGCATGCCTAAATTTTGTTGAATTGAGCAAGGGGATACATAAAATAAACATCACAGATAAAACTCATAGGCTTGCTTAAATTGTAAATCATTGTGCAAAAGAAGAAACCCATCTGTTGGATTGTGTAGAAATTTATATTTCCATCCACAAACATAAATTTTTGAGATTGAGAGTGGACATATACATAAGGGAGGTGATGTTGGTGGTCATAAAACTTTAATGGATGAATCCAACACCCAAAACCAGAGTAGGTAGGTCTGCCAGATACACATTCTGGAATGGAGAAAGACATTGAAGGAAAAATCTGTGTAACAGAAGCAATATGGCCACATGGAAAGGACTTCTAGTAAGCAAGGCACAAAATATACTGTAGTGTCGGATTCCCAAGAAGGTAGTGATGAAAATCCATGGAGAAAATCCAGTGCCAGAAAACATATCATGCATAGAGTACAAGGAAAAAAGATTGTTGAGTGTTGTAACTATACTGATGCACAGGGCCAGTAATTCCCTACCCAATGAAATTGTTTGGAAGCTAAGCAAGCTCCTAGATCCCAGTGCCTTGAGACTGAAAAAAAGTGAGTGCCCAAAAGGGGGCAGACTTCTAATACATCGTGTGACATGTAAATATCTTCAAGGCAGTGCCAAAGGCATTTTTAAGATGAAAATAAAATGCAAAAATACATCATCGCAAAATTTTAAAATGCATGACATATAGTATGTATAAGGCCTTCTTGCAGTTTCTAAGACATCTCGAAGAATCCTCTTGTGCCATGTTTTCAGTTTAAAAATTCTCTGGGTTTTCAAGAGTTTATTTAAAAAAAAACAATACATAGAATTAAATGGACATTGCACATGGACAATGAATAGAGTCCCATCCTAGTTGGAAACAGTTGAAAAGAAAGTGTCCACTATAAATGGATAATATTCCATTTTAATATATGAGAAAATTTAATTCACAATCACAAACACAGTTCTTTAATTAATAAAATTGTAAATGCAATCACATTTATTAAGCAATTTAATTTAATTTATAAGAGAATCCATGATTCCATACATAACCACATAGGTCATCCTCCCAGGGATCAATCCCTTCTCAATATTAATGGGATATTCCTTCATAAATGAAGTTCATAGCTCATTGGTCATCAATAAAGTCGAATCCCTTCCATGATGGGTTTCTGATGCCAGAAGATGATGCTCGAGCTAATTGGTCGGGTTTCGAAGGAGGACGATCACTTGGAAAATTTCTATAATCCATAATTAAAAAAATGAAATAGTCATTATAAAATGCATTTGCATGTAGAAAAACATTGGAATTCAAAATTTAACTAAAAAATGCGAAAGTCCAATCAAACGTACTTGGAAAAGCAATTGAAGTTAGATTCCCTTGCATCTCCCGATGACCTTGGATTGACACAATAGCGGTGCATGGTTACTTCTCTGCACACATCAATACAATACACATTAGAGAATAAAATGAGTTAGAATTTAGATCATGATCCTCCCCTTGCTCGTATTCCTCACCAAACCTTTCTTTTCTCTCATGATTTAATAACCCCTGGCAAATAATGCAAGACATAGAGGAACGTAACCATCAGCAATTTAATTCTCTGAAATGAGGATTCATATTGACTTATCATTTGAGATATACAACTACAGTAGTAGAATATATATACATATATAGATATAGATATAGTCATAGTCAACTCAACTTTAGGAATTTCTCTTATACATAATTTAGTTTTTATTAAGCAAATCAAAATGAGGGATGATTTATTCCCAATGGTCTTACTTTTTGTGAACTTTGAAAACTCCAAAATAAGAAAAGTCTTTCAAATTTATTAAAACAACTCTCATTAGTTGAGTTATTAACTTATTTTCTTATCTAAGCATTTACCTCTTAAACACATAAATTCTTCTCACCGTTGGGTGATAAATCTTAGCACGCCCCCTCAAATTCTCTCTAAATATTCAATGAAATATTTCTTATGCAGACATTTTTGTGTAAAATACATATACCTTGGCTTAAGATTGTAAACATTACCAGCTATATATGCTTCAGCATTATAAGTAATTCCTTGAAGGTTTTCACATATTCCAATCAAGCACCAGCCTACTTGATGTTCACTACAATAAATCCTGGAATTAGCTTCCCATTTAGCTTCCCTTTTTAGTGTATTTTTTTTTACATTGAGTGGTAAAACTAGACACTAAATGGGATGCGTCATGGAAAAAACTTAAAGCGTCTCAAAAAACGTCCTTTTTTGCTTCCTAAATAGCATCCTTTATGACATCCAAAATCACTTCTCTTTTTTTTCTTCCAGAATAGCGTCCTACTTTGCTTCCGAAACAAAGTCAAGGTTTTTGTCACATGCCCCAATTTTGAAAAGACAATATTATTTTATTTGATTTTCATTTAAGGACAATATGTTAAATTTTATGCTAAGTTGTAAGTGATGACTCAACAGAGTCAAGGATATTTAATGTAATTCTGAATATTTTAATTATAAATAAATAAACGTAAAGACAACAACTTAGGAGAGCTGTTAAAAGAGTGTTTACTGGTCAAATTGCTGGAGGAGACTGGGTGGAGAGTAAACAAACATGTGGAAGCATCCTCAAACCACTTCCAACTGTTGCAATTGGAAACCTCTGTACATTTGGGGTCATGATTCCCCAAGAAAGTGGAATCAGAGCAGGTGGCTCAATTAATGACAACTGACCCAAAAGATCTAGGCAATCTTTATAAAAATTCCCATTGAAGAGAGTTGAGGCTGCTCATTCTAGAGAAGTGATCATTCAAGTGAATGTACTTCAGAGAAATTCAATGGAAGGGAATTGTGGAAAGAGTTTGAGGGGATAACTGCTAAGTGATCTAGTGCAGCTTTTCAGCTGAAGGATCTTACTGTTGAGTGCAGAGTGTTTACTGAGTCATTGGAATAGTCTTTTGTTTGCATGTTCCACCAGTTCTCAACCAAGAAGAGTAGGAACAAGCTCAGGGGTCCTCAAGAAGCGTTGTTTGAGCGCTCTCCAGGAGCTGGTAGGGAGGAACAGCCTCCTACCACTGTTGTTGTCTATCCTAATCAGGTTCTACAATATTTTGTTTTACTATGTTAAATAGTTAAATCAGAATATGATTATTAAATATTTTGTTGTAAATGTTAGAGTTAGTAATATTTTAGACTACTGAAGGAATAAATATGAAATAGTAATGTGTTAAGATGAAAAATAGTTCTTATTTGTGTTTTTCCACGCCTGAAAGGACCAGGCCATAGTCCAGCACAGATAGAGTATTTAAAGTAGATGAAGAAAATGATAAGAGACTGAACTGAATAGATGTGGTTCTGCATTTTATAATAGTAGAGTAATTTATTTCAGAATGTAGATTATTATCAAGAAAGAACAATAATCTAGTTATCTATGTTATTGTTTCTACAAGTTTATTTATGTAAATGCAGTGGAAAAGAAATCATAGTAAACTAGTACAGGTAAAATAATTATTATGATAAGAAAGTACCCTAGTAGTTAAGACACTGTGTTTACATACAGTAGCTTATTCTTCTTTTATTTTAAGTTAAAATATGCTAGAGGTTAAACTATGTCATGTTACATATATATTTCTTTATGTTGATTTAATAACTATTTGCAAATGCAGTAGAAATAACCCAGTCAAGCTACTTTATTACATTCAGCTAAATAAATAATTATACTACAAATACTTAGTTTTATTTATTAATAATATTAACAAAACTAAGTATAATAAATACTATAAACCAAGTAGAGTGTTATTAAATTATTTAAACTATAAAGAACAAACTAGGTTACAGAGTCTATTTGTATCTTTTCATAGAACTCTGAGTAAACTCTAATCTATCTTTATTTAAATAAAAACAATAAGAATATGATAATAACTAATATAAATAAAATACATATCTATGTAAATAACTATTTTGTAATTATCATCAGGTTTATAACTGCAAAATAAAACTACAGGGTCGAAACCCTAACCTAAATACATTGTTTCAAATAAAAACAACTAAGCTATAATCCATTTGTTTAGATCATTAAATATTAGTAAACAATGAAATCATTACACACTGGTTACAGTCCTTAAAACAATATACAAATAGATACTAATTTAAGAAATCTCAAAATACACTGGTAATTATAATAAATTAAAACAATATTTGTTCTGCAAATTAATAGAACCTATTTAATTAAATTAAAAGAATTAGATAAAAAGGGGTTTCCTTCAAGAAAAACCCTATCTCGTACTTCCCGAGCGATAAGTAAATAATACAAATTTTGCTATGACTGAGTGACAGTCCAAAATTATTAACAATAATCTATTACAAAAATATATAAAACAATAAATTCTTTATTCACAGTCGAATAGGGTATAACCCTAAGTACAGAGTGTCACAAAAATAGCTTTACTGCAAGTGATTCTGAGCTCAAAAGAACTCTTTTTACAAAAAAAACCATTGTATTGCATTAATAGGCCATAAGGCTAAAAATTTATACCAAATACAACACCCAGCTAATGGTCGCGTCTACCCATCGACTAGTGAGGGTTTGAAGACTTGTTAAAAACAACAACAACCTTTAAAAAGAGACTACATAGCTAATGGAGAAGCTAGAAAAGATTCCAAGATCAAGGTTTTTGTAATCGATAGCTCTAATACAAGTAGGGAAAGAACCCAAACATTGACCACAAGGCTTACCCATTTGAATCCATGGTCTTCGAAGACAACTGATATGCTCTTCTTCATGGTTGACGAATGTAGTCTCAAGTCCCTGGCAAGAGATTTCAATACAAGGTGTCAATACACGATACTCTTAAAATAATGCAAATCCTATTGCAAAAAAAACCATGCCGTATGTTAAAAATAACACTTAATAAATTACCTAATATAAGAATGTCGAGCAGTCTTGTGGAGGACTGTCACCAACAGCAAAGCTTGCACACAGTTTTCCAATCGTATGACGATGGAAAAGCACTTTCCCACAGCAAGTAAATTCTCAGCTTCGTACAGCACTGACAAGCCACGGAAGGAGAAAAATGGAGTATAGATAGGCCGCAAGCCAAGTGCAACGAAACCAATAAACTCTTGCAGGATAAAACCCATAGTTACAAATAAATGGAAATAAGACTAAGCACTGTCAGCTACAGCAAAATTAACTCAATACTGAGAGCAAACTGGAACAGAAAAGAACCCGCAGCCGCCATGAAAATCTTGCAGAGCAGCCCGAAGGCCAGCATAAACTGAGGAGGTAAAATGACAAGATGTTGGGGTTGTAAGAGTTTTATATTCTCCAATATATGGCTAGGATATGACCATGTGTCTCAAGAAAATCAAACCTTGCATGGGTCAATACCCAAAGTCACCTGCATTTCCAATAATTCAAATTATTTACACAATGATTTTCTTACAAAATGATGCATGAACTATATTGTATACCATAATATATCACATCGTAAATCATGCATAAGTTTGTCATAAAGTTTGTTAGCCCTATTTTCGATGTTGATTAAAACCATATTATGCCAACGTTGATCTAGTGATAAGTGATAATCACTTAATCATTGGTTAACCCCTAAAACAATCATGCTTAGAACCTTTTAAACTTTAAATATATTTATATGATTTTATGCATTGTTGAGTATGCATGTTAATAATGCTTTAAAACCAATGATTCGAATTGTAATAAACTATAAAGTTGGATAGCATAGTAAAAGAACATATTCATGAATTCTTTTACATAGTTTAATTTGGTCTAGACTTTAATAGACAATAGTGTTTCTCAACTTGGCAATTGCTAGTAACTTACCATGAATGTTTATTTGGTAAGATAATTTTAGTGATTATACAAGATAACTTGCACTTAGCATAGGATAGATAATTGTTCATAGTAGAAAGATCTACCTTGAAAGGATGTTATAGAAAGTATCTTAATATAAGAAAGGCATTATAGTAATAATGAAATTTATAATAGAATAATCCTTCTCAAGTCCATAACCATTGGAATAACATGGATTGACTTAGATTTAAGAAGTAAAGGCAAACAGTTTTCCATGTGAAACGATGCAGCTGTTTTTACACTATTTACACTTATAATAACAAGAAGCTCTACAGGCTGTAAGATTCTGTACAAAATGTAAGTATCGATCAGCTTGATACTCAAGTAGATAATACAATAATTTATATGATACAATAGTACTTGCAGTACAACACTGACGAGGAAGCTAATAACCTATTAATGAGAAATTGATTTATACATATAAGTAATAGGTTGATACTTACTATACTAAGTAGGTTAAATAGGAAATCGAATTTCATATCCTAATGGGAATTTTACTATCAGTATTGATTGAAGCTCTTACATGCATAAAAACCAATAGTACCATAAGTATAACATTGCAAGATATGTATATCAAAGTAGAAGTTACTATGTAACAAAGATTACAAGTTTAGAGTCACAGTAAGTAACTTTACTGTCGCTAAGTTTGATAAAGATAGTGTTAGGATTATTAATCCTCCCTTGCCCAAATTTTGTCATATGTCTCAATTGGGAATCATGTATAAATCGGGAGTCCATCTAGTATATTTATAGTCATTAAAACCATTGGCTCCACTTGACCTAATTGGAACACATGTTTCAGTTACTAAAGTGTGGGGAACACTAATTGAGGCTCACCACCATTGATTGCACTTAATTGCTTCAGTTTAGGAGCCTCCTAGACCAATCCCTACAATTTAGGAAGCCACTGGGAGTGCCGAAACCAACCATTGTCAGTTCACTTTAGTTAATGACTAGTCAAGCTAAGTTAGGAGTAAATTACATTTATTTAGCGCTAGGTTTACTTGAGTGCACTCATGTGGGGTGCATTTCTCACCTACCACAGTCAGTTTACCTTAGTCAACACTTAGTGTAACACTTGATTTGTGTTTTAGGGCTCTAATGAACTCTGGTTATGGATTAGACAAGTTCATGTGGCTATTAAAACCATTTTACTTCATTGTAATTATCATTGGATTACTTTTTTATTAATGAAAGCATTCACAGCTGCAAGCCATTTTTGCACTGTTTCATTCTTCAATTGCTGAGTAAATTGTGAGATATATTTTGTGAGTTGTGTATTTTTCTACAGATATATGTGCTCACATTTACATGGTATCAGAGCCTCGGTGGACAAGACTCCTCTCCTCCTTAGATCTCCAGCCGGATCATTTTTTTGGCAAATTTCTCTTTCTAGTACTGCACCAAAAGCGGAGAATTTACCACTTAATATCCCAAGTTAGGAAATTGTTGATCAAGCTTGCTTGATCAACTATGCTGGGTGTGAAGGAAATTCCAAAAGTGCAGACTATTGACCTTACTTTGTATGTTTGATTGTGTGACAGGTTATCAGCTTTTCTTATAGCATTCGCTACAAGCAACCCTTTCTTCTCACTACATTTTCTATAGTAGCTCACTTATTCCTACTACATTCAAAATGGCTCATCAAATAGAGCCTCTCACTCCCTTCAACTATCACCAGTGGAAGGTAGACATGGTGGTAATGCTCCGCACCAAAGGGCTCTTCATATTCATAGAAGAAACAGAGGAAGAGCCAGATTCAAATAAAGACAAAGCTAAGTACTTGAACAAGCTTGATGAATCCCATGGACACTTGCTCTTCTCAGTCTCTAAATATCTTTGGTTCCACATCCTAGAAATGAAGACTCCCGAGCTGGTTTGGGACAAGATTGCCTCCCCATTTGATAAGCATGATAAGATGAGGATCCATCAGCTAGAAAATGATCTGATTACTCTCAATCCATCCACTTTCAAATCTCTGAATGAATTCTTCACAAAGTTCAAGAACTTGATATATCTGTTCAAGCAATGCAAAGTGGAGAAGGATGAAGATCAGCTCATCCTTGATATTCTCACAAAGCTCAATGTAGACTACTTAGTCTTTGTATCCACCTTGCAAACAGTAAGGCTCACTACTCTAAATTGGAAGATTCCCACTCTTAATGTTTTCATCCAATCTCTTATCTCTGAGAATGATAAATTAATCCAAATGGGGATCATTCGATTTCCTAAAGATCTAGCTCTAGTTGCAAGAGGAGATAAGGTAGCGAATGACAAAGGGAAGCAAAGAGATGAGTCCCCTATGAAGAAAGAGTAGTCAAAATAACCTTTAGGTTCGAAGAGAAGCAAGAAGAATGGAAAAAGTAAGGTCCTCTGCTCTTACTATGGAAGGGGCTTCCATTCAAAAAGCTCCTACATGAGAAGACAACTTGATTAAATGGCTCTTATTTTGGAAAATCACAACATTTCTATACCTGCTAGCGCAAGGAAGGATGACTCTGAACAAGAAGAAGAAGAATACCAAAGGAAAGGACATGCATTGAAGGCTTGCTGCACATTAGCACTTGTCTTCCTCATTGATTCTGGAGCTTCCAACCATATGGCTACATCCATAGAATCATTCTCTTCTTTTCAGTCCTTTGATGGTCCTAGTATTCAGATGGGCAATAACAGTAAAGTCAAAACAAAGGGGAAGGGATCTATCCAACTTGAACATGGAAGGTTCAAAGATGTGCTATTTGTTCCCTCCCTAGCTTCAAACATGTTATCTCTCTATCAGATGACCCATACTGGATCTCCAAAGCGAGTGATCTTTGGTCTCGACTCAGTGGAGATCACAGATATCACTACTAGGAGCATCATAGAAAAGGGTATTGCAAATCATGCTTCAAAAGCATATGAGTTCTCACATTTCATGCCTCCTTCAGAACCAGTACACTCTCAGCAGCCACCTACAAGGGAAGTTAAAATCAATGCATCTACTTCTTTTACAGCTTCTACTAGTATTGCAGATCCATCTATATCAGTTTATGACCTTGAGATTCATGGTGACTCAGATCTAGATTCAGTCCCTACTTCCAAACTAGAAGCTAGGAAGATGACTGGAAACTCACCTGACACTCAGAAAGGAAAGACTCTTGTGCTATGTCATGCTATCTTACCTCCTTCAGGGAGATGCAATAGAATCCTTGTAAGATTCCATATGGAAAGGGATCAATCTTACTACATTCAGAAGAATGGATATGATCATACACCTCTTCAATCAACAAGAGACAAAGGTTACATTCCTCCTTCCTCCCATCATCATTTTTGGAGAAGAATGAGAAGTCTACATGCCAGGCCCCAGAATACCTGTGCACAGCGCACAATGCATGCTGCTTCACTACCTCACATAGATGAATATTGCAGCAACATATTTTCAAGTTTTTCAAACTTGAGACCTGATTCTACCTGCTTAGCTAGAGGGAGGGATTTTTTCCCATGTGCTTTTTGCCCCAACTCCTTGTATTAAGCAGTTACTTTATTTTACTTGATGTAATGGGTAACCTATGGTCTTAGTTACCAGGGCCCATAGTTTGTCCAAGTTAGCATTCAGGGGGGGTGTTAGGATTATTAATCCTCCCTTGCCCAAATTTTGTCATATATCTAAATTGGGAGTCATGTTTAAATCAGGAGTCCATCCAGTCTATTTATAGTCATTAAAACCATTGGGTCCACTTGACCTAATTGGGGCACATGTTTCAGTTACTAAAGTGTGGGGAACACTAATTAAGGCTCACTGCCACTGATTTCACTTGATTGCATCAGTTTCAGAGCCTCCTATACCAATCCCTACAATTTAGAAAGGCACTGGGAGTGTCGAAACCAACCAAGGTCAGTTCACTTCAGTTAATGACTAGTCAAGCTAAGTTACGAGTCAGTTACATTCAGTTCTAGTCGTCTACATTTAGTTAGCACTAGGTTTATTTGATTGCACTCATGTGGGGTGCATTTCTCACCTACCATAGTCAGTTAACCTTAGTCAACACTGAATGTAACACTTGAGTTTTGTTTTAGAGCTCGGATGAATTCTGGTTATGGTTTAGACAAGGTCAGTTACCTACTGAGTCATCCGATAATGATTTAGACAAGGTCTTAGTTATCTACAGCCAAGTAGATTCTATCAATTCGAATTTCCTCATGTGGATTCAAATTTCATGTGGCTATTAAAACCATTTTGCTTCATTGTAATTATCATCGGATTACTTTTTGATTAATGAAAGCATTCACAGCTGTAAGCCATTTTTGCATTGTTTCATTCTTCAATTGCTGAGTAAATTGTGAGATTTATTTTGTGAGTTGTGTATTTGTCTACAAATCAGTGTGCTCAGATTTACAGATAGGAACCCATTTACTTGAACTTTGCTTACAAGAAAAACTGGAGAAAACAACTACTTTACCTCATGGAAGTTGCTTGGATTTTATCATCTTATCTACTAATCTTTTTAATTGCAAATAGAAACACTTCTTGATAGTTTACGAATTTAAAACGTTTACTTGTTCGATCATACCTGTGAACCTATAAGAACCAGTAATGTTTCAGTCTTAGCATAAATGCTATGTAAGCCTAGGATTCAAAGTTAGTATCCACCTACTTGCCATAAAAAAGACTCATCAACAAACTGAAATAAAACAATATGCAAGTAAACCTTATTTATGTTACCAAAAAGGAAACTGCTTAGTTAACGTAATTTGAAAATATGTAATACTAATCATTGGACTGTTTCTTTTTCTGCTAACCACTATCTGTTAGTAAATCACAGATTCAACATTTTATGTTATCTCAAAATTTTAAATTTTTGTGAAAATTTGGGGTTTTGACATGTGGTATCAGAGCACAAGGTTCAAACACTAGGCCTTGATGGAGCCCAAATAGCTTTTATGAAACAGTAAATTTAATGATTATGCTGATGTATTTTATTTTAAATGTTATTCAATAGAGAAATTGTTTCTAAAGTTTAACAAACAGGTATGGAAAGGCTGGAGGAATTTGCAGAGGAGGAATCTCCATTTACTGAACCAGAAAACTTACCAAGAGATCCTATACTAGAAGATTTAACCACCAATTCCTCAGAACTGTTACAAATAGTAAAAGAGCTAAAATCTGAAATGCAATCTATAAAACAAGAGAATGAAAGGATTCTTAGGGCTCATGAGGAGCTGAATCAGATCCTAACAGAAAGGTTTCAAACTAAGGGTAGGGGTAGGAGAACTGAATCAAAATATACAAGTCATCAACATAAATTTAAAAAGATGAAACATACTAAAAATGAAAGCAGTTCATCTTCAGAGGTGTTTGGTGAACAATGTAAATTAAATTCTGCTAGTGATAGTAGTGATGACAATCATTATACTAAAAAGAGGAAATACAAACCTTATGAGGAAATTTTTGGGGAATTCAAAAAGATAAAACCACCAACATTCAATGGAGAGACTGAGAAGGGGGAGGAAGCAGAATCCTGGTTATCTGGGATGAAGAAGTACTTCTGGATATATAACTATTCTAACCAATTAAAGGATAGAATGACTATTTACAATCTCTTAGGAAACACTGACATTTGGTGGCAGGACATGAAGAGAGTTAAGGGAATAAAAGAGAAGAATGTAAATTGGAGTACCTTTAAAAGGAACTTTAAAAAGAAATTTATGTCTGAGTAATACTATGAAGAGAGAGAAAAAGAATTTTATGAGATTAAATTAGGATCAATGACAATGAAAGATCTAAACAACAAGTTTTTAAGTCTACTTAGGTATGTGCCATACCTTGCAGATGATAAACCAAAGGTACAGTGATTCCTTAGCTGTCTACCTTATCATATTAAGGATAGGATTGAGTATGACAATCCAAATACTTTGGAAGAATTTATGAGGAAAACCAACTTTTGTTATGAACAGAATTGGAAGAAGGAAAGCATTGCCAACTGGAAGGCCAAGAAGAATAATAACCAGTATGATAAAAAGAAGAAAGATTTTGTTCCCAACTGAAATTTTAAGAACAATAAGACGAGAAATTTTTTTAACAAGAATTTCCAAGAGAATAAGAATAATTCACCAAGCAATCAAAATAATTCCAAGGGTAAAGAATTTGTTAATAACCATTGTAATTACACCAAGAACTTTGAACACAATGAACCTTTAAAGTGTTGGGAGTGTAATGGCCTACACTATGCTTCAGTCGGTCCTAATTGGAAAAAGATTTTCAGTAATATTCACACCATATAGGAGGAGATGATTGTTGGATAATTAGCAAGGACTCTGCCTAGAATCAATGCAACCTTGGAGAATCGACAAGTAGACTATCAAACTTCCATGGTGGAAGTAGAAGGTATGATAAACCAAACCCCTATAACTATTTTAATTGATCCTGGAGCTAGTCTCAGTTATATTGCACCTAAAATGGTATAAAAATGTAAGTTACCTCTTGAAAAATTTGAAAATTCTTGGTTGGTTCAGTTAGTCACTAGTGCTAAAAGAAAGGTGACTTATTTTGTAAAAGAATGTGCAGTAGTTATGGATCATTTTCAAACTGTTGTGAAGCTTAATGTATTACCTCTTGGTTCTTATGATTTACTCATCGGTATGGATTGGTTAGAACAATATAGGGTAATTTTAAATTTTTATGATAAAACCTTTACATGTTTAAACAGTAATGGAAAATCAGTAAGTGTAAATGGAATCCCTAGAAAAACCACCATCAGGAAAATTTCTGCTATATAGCTTAAGAGAGATGTTAGGAAGGATCGCAAAGGTTATGCAGTAAGAATAAATGATGAGGAGAGTCTAATTAAGACAGATAAATTAAAATTGGAATATATACTAGTATTAAGAGAATATGTTGATGTATTTCCGGAAGAAATTTCGGGACTACCTACAAAAAGGGAACTGGATTTTACCATTGAGCTGGGACTTGGTGCAGTACGTAGCTCAAATGCCCCTTATCGAATGAACATACTTGAACTTAATGAATTAAAGTCATAATTAAAAGAATTAATGGATAAAAAGTATATTCGACTTAGTGTGTCTACCTGGGGGCACTTGTCATCTTCGTAAAGAAAAAAGGACGGAACCATGCGACTTCGCATAGATTACCGTCAGTTGAATAAGATGACAATTAAAAATCGATACCTGTTGCCTCACATAGATGATATATTTGATCAACTACGTGCAGCCACGGTGTTTTCGAAAATAGATTTAAGGTCTTGATATAATCAAGTTAGGATTAAAGATGAAGACATCTTTAAAACAACTTTTAGAACTGGATATGGCCATTACGAGTTTCTCGTAATTCCATTCGGGATTACTAATGCCCCAGCTATTTTTATGTGTTTAATGAACAACGTTATGCATAAGTATCTAGATAAGTTTGTAGTCGTGTTCATCGATGATATATTAATCTATTCAAAAACCGAAGAAGAACATAAAGAACATTTAAAAATTGTTTTTCAAGAGTTACGAGATCATCAACTCTTTGCAAAGTTTAGTAAATGTCATTTGTTTAAGGATAAGATTCAGTACTTAGGTCATGTGGTGACCAAGGAAGGGATTTTAGTAGATCCCGAAAATATAAAGGCGATCGAATATTGGTCAGTTCCTAAGGATGTAACGGATGTTCGATCTTTCATGGGAATTACCGGTTACTACCGGAGGTTCATCGAAGGTTTTTCAAGGATCATGAATCCGATAAATTCTTTGTAGAAGAAAGGAAAAAAGTTTTATTGGAACCAAAAATGCGAGGAAAGCTTTAAAAAGCTAAAAACTTTATTAACCAGCGCACCTATTTTAAGAATAGCTGATCTAAATAAAGAATTTATAGTGTGCACTGATGCCTGCAATGATGGCTTAGGCGGTGTTCTAACTCAAGAAGGGCATGTTATTGCCTATGAGTTTAGAAAATTAAAAATTCATGAAAAGAAGTATGCAACTTATGATCTGGAATTAGCAGTTGTTATACATGCTCTAAAGATGTGGTGACATCACCTAATTGGCAGAAAATTTATTTTAATGACTGATAATAAAGGACTAAAGTATCTATTAGATCAGCCTAATCTAAATGCCCAACAAGCTAGGTGGCTAGCTTTTCTAAGTGAGTATGATTTCAAAATTCAGTACATTGAGGGTAAAGAAAATAAAGTTGTTGATGCATTAAGTAGGAATGCAAGGCTGAATTTTGCAGCAGTTATCATCATTTATACTACAGATTTGGATGAACAGCTTAAAGAAGGAATAGAACATGATGAAATTTACCAAAATTTATAAGCTAAAACGAAATAAAATCCAACAAAGAGATTAAGTAAAGGGTAGAGTTTGAATGCAAAAGAATTTTTACTGTATAAAGACATAATGTATGTACCTAACGTACCTGAAGTTAAGCTGTTAATTTTGGATGAAATTCATAAAACTCCATACTCATGTCATCCATAATATTTTAAGAAAAGAATACTTTTGGCCAAATATGAAGACTGAAGTAGCAGAATATATTGCTAGGTGTTTTGAATGTCAGCAGGTGAAAACTGAACATCAACACCCACCTGTATTACTTCAGCCATTACCCATTCCTAGTTGGAAATGGGAGATAATTAGTCTTGATTTTGTTACTAGACTGCCTAGAAATCAGAATCTAATTGATTCTATCATGGTATTAGTCGATAAGTTAAGTAAAGAAACTCACTTTATACCTGTTAAAACTACATATAAAGCTACAAATATAGCTGATATTTTTCTAAAATAGATTTTTTGACTGCATGGAATACCAAAAGTCATAATCTCAGATAGAGATCCTAAATTTATAGGTAACTTTTAGAATTTGCACAGAATAATAATTATCAGCCATCAGCCAGATTTAGTCCTTTCGAAATTTTGTATGGAGGGAAATGTAATACTCCTATCTCTTAGAGTAATCCGGTGGATAGATTAGTATTAGGTTCTGAACTGTTAAAGGAAATGGTAGAAATTGTAAAACATGTGCAAGGTAATCTGAAAGTTGTGTAGGATCGACAGAAAATTTAAGCAAACCTTAAAATAACTCCAAAAGAGTTTCAGGTAGGTGAACATGTGTTCATCAAGGTGAGGCCCAAAAATAGCTCTCTGAGATTGGGGAGTTGTGCAAAACTAGCATCTAGTTACTGTGGTCCATTTCAAATACTGTCTAGGATTGGACAAGTAGCTTATCAATTAGCATTTCTACCAAATTTAAGAGTACATAATTTTTTTCACATTTCTATATTAAAGAAATATGTTCATGATGCTACTCATGTTGTTAACTGTAACGATGTACAGGTGGAACCAGAACGATATTTTCTGGTGGAACCGGACTGTATCCTTGGGCGGAGGGAGATCACACTTCAGAACCACACCATTGTATATGTGAAGGTGCAATGGAAGCACCTTAGTCTAGAGGAAGCCACCTATGAATTGGAAAGTAATATGCGAGATGCATATCCAATTTTGTTTTAGGGGAATTCTGAGGATGAAGAATAAATAACATCGAGGACGATGTTATATTCTAAGAGGGTGTGTACGTCACATGCCCCAATTTTGCAAAAACAATATTATTTTATTTGATTTTCATTTAAGGAAAATATGTTAAATTTTATGCTAAGTTGTAAGTGATGACTCGACAGAGTCAAGGATATTTAATGTAATTCTGAATATTTTAATTATAAATAAATAAAGGTGGAGACAACAGCTTAGGAGAGATATTAAAAGAGTGTTTACTAGTCAAATTGGTGGAGGAGACTGGGTGTGTTAGGGTACACAGGGTACTCCCAAAGGACCAAACACCAAGAATAGCCGCTTCACACAAGCATATCACAGATCAATACACCAATGTTTGTCGCGTGGTTAAAACCCTCGAGAGGGAAACGGTCCATGGCCTCGGCCAAATAGCTACTTGGAGCAATTTATTATGCAAAAGAAAGAAAGTTACATGAGCTTCTCATAATCGATCAACTAGCCAAGGACCCTCTATGCTCTTTAAATAGAGATCATAGACCAATCGGGTGTTAAGCCATGGATCAATGGTAGGTATGATCTAAGAGAAGTTGAACCATCGGATCACTCTATTTCTAGAACATATCGTGACCGTCGGATTAGAATATTTACAAATGCATACTAAAGAAACACACTTTTACCTAATGGATATATTACACAAGTTGATCTTAACTAACTCCTAAGTGTCTAAATATCCTAACATCTCCCCTTAAGAACAACTTGGGATAGGATTGAAGGATTTACAAAAGTGACACCATTAGGAGAAGGAAGGAGGCATTAGAGCCTATCCCCCCTTAAGGACACATTCCTGAACTCCTAACATAGACCAAAGTTTACAAAACTTCGCTTCTGTAAGAGACTTGGTGAAGATGTCTGCAACTTGATCATCTGTAGGGCAATAAAGCACTTCAATAACATGATCATGAACAAGATTTCTGATGAAGTGCATGTGTAGCTCAATGTGTTTGCTACGCTGATGTAGAACAGGATCTTTGGCAAGCTTGATGGCACTTTGATTGTCGCACCAAAGTGGAGTAGGCTGCTGCTGTTTGAATCCAAACTCTGAAAGGATCTAGCGAAGCCATAAAGCTTCCTGAGTGGCATTAACTGCGGCTCAATATTCTGCTTCTGCTGAAGAAAGAGCAAGAGCTTGTTGTTTATTACAAGCCCAAGTGATAGGTCCAGATCACAGACTGAAGACATAACCTGCAGTAGAATTTCGATCATCAGGATCGTCGGCCCAATCTGAATAAGTGAAACCAACCAAAAAAGGTTTCCCCCCTGTACTGTAATGAATCCCGAACTGAATTGTACCTCGAATATATCGAAGTATTCTTTTTGCTGCTTTCCAGTGACTTTCATGAGGCGTTTGCATATAACGGGAAACACCACCAATGACAAAGGAAAGGTCAGGACGGGAATGAGTCAAGTATAAAAGACTACCAACAAGCTGACAATACAAGGTGGCATCTACTTCAAGGGAAGTGCAAGTGGTAGAAAGTTTGACTCCAGACTGGAAGGGAGAAGGGGTTGGTTTACAATATTCCATGTGGAAACGACGAAGAAGGTCACAAGCATACTTAGATTGGGAAAGAAAGATTCCTTCTTTGGTTTGCAAGACTTGGAGACT